>CAAKHD010013505.1:31866-45003 GCA_901007705.1 Fistularia tabacaria
AAAAAGGGCGGGGGGAAAATGGGGGAACCGAGGGGGGGGGCCGGGGGGCCAGGGAGAGCACTGGGGCCCCGGGCAAGGGGGGGGGGGGGGTCACAGGTCTTACAGATGATCGCTTGTTGATAACAGCTTCTGGAAATGTTCTTCACAGAAGGCTGGAGAACCAGCCTGGATCTCATTAAAGTTATGCTTCCTGTTTCTAATGTTTGGTTCCTCTAGGTCAGCTTCTCTAAGAGACTCTTTGAACCGGTCTCCTTCGTTACTGTCAGGTCAGGAGATCTTCTTCTCGTCAACCAATAACCACCAATAATACTGCAAGGTCTCTGGCTGGATTCTCACAATGAGCCTTTGTGTGTGAAGTCTCCATGTTCTCCCCATGTCTTCATGGGGCTCCTCAGGGTTCCTCCAACAGTCCAAGAACATGCAGGAGGTTCACTGAAGACCTTCCATTGTCTAGAAATAAGAGGATGAAAGGTTGCGTGTCTCCGTACATGCAGGGTGAACCCTCTTTTCGTCCAATCACAGCGGAGATGGGCTGTAGCAGTAGCAGTATACAAAAAAAAAAAAAACCTTCTTCTTCTTTTCATTTGGGCTTTTTCCCTTCAGGGGTCGCCACAGCGAATTAACCTTCTCCATCTTACCCTGTTCTCTAGATCCTCCTCTCTCTCACTACATCCATAAATCTTCTCTTCTGTCTTCCTCTGGACCTCCTGCCTGGCAAAAAAATTAATACAATATAATACAATATAATACAATATAATATAATATAATATAATATAATATAATATAATATAATATAATATAATATAATATAATATAATATAATATAATATAATATAATATAATATGATATAATGTGATATAATATAATATAATATAATATGATATAATGTGATATAATGTGATATAATATAATATAATAAAATATAATATAATATAATATAATGTAATATAATGTAATATAATGTAATATAATATAATATAATATAATATGATATGATATGATATGATATGATATGATATAATATAATATAATATAATATAATATAATATAATATAATATAATATAATATAATATAATATGATATAATATGATATAATATAATATAATATAATATAATATAATGTAATATAATGTAATATAATGTAATATAATATAATATAATATAATATAATATAATATAATATAATGTGATATAATATAATATAATATAATATGATATAATGTGATATAATATAATATAATAAAATATAATATAATATAATTTAATATAATATGATATGATATGATATGATATGATATGATATGATATAATATAATATAATATAATGTGATATAATGTGATATAATATAATATGATATAATATAATATAATGTAATATAATATAATATAATATAATATAATATAATATAATATAATATAATATAATATAATATAATATAATATAATATAATATAATATAATATAATATAGAAATAGGTCGGTGATCTCCTCAGCGGCCAGCAGGGGCGCCATCACTCGGTGTTCATGACGCACTCTGACGCCATCACGCTACGCTTCCGGTCGACGTCGCTCATGTCGACCCCGCTGGCGGCTCTGCGAACGGACCGGAGTCCTCCTGCAAGCAGGTGAGGAAACAAGGCGAGATGTTCCACGGAAGGGTGGAAAAGGGCGTAGCAGGTGGAGGTCTGAGGGATCGACGAGCAGTACTTTACGAGTTGAACCAACCGGAAGTGACAAGAAGCGCTGCTAACTAACTGCTAACTGGGTGTATTTTACTCTGAGAGGGTGTAATACTGCATCGTTGGAGTACTAGTACACAGTGCGGTGTACTCGGTCCTCCACCTCCACCGGGGTGGATGGCTGGGACACGCTGAGTGAGATGTTTCCCTCAGACCACCTTGGTTTTACTTTCTAGTTTGAAGCTTTTACCTTGAAGGTTGCAGCTTCTAATTTGAAGGCCAGAACTTTTCAATTGTAGGATGAAGTTTTGAATTTGGAGGCCAAAGCTTTGAATTTGGTGGCCAAAGCGTTGAATCCGGAGGCCGAAATCTTTAATGTATTAGCTTAAGCTTTTAATAAGGAGGCCGAAGCTTTTAATCTGAATTTTGAAACTTTTAATTTGGTGACCGATGCTTTGAATCTAAATTTTGAAACTTTGAATCTGGAGGCCAAAATCTTTAATTTGGTGGCCGAAGCTTTGGATCTGGAGGCTGAAGGTTTGAATTTGGAGGCCAAAGTCTTAAATTTATTGGCCAAAGATTTTAAATTGAATTTTTGAAAGTTTTTATTTGCAGGCCAAAGCTTTTAATTTGATGGCCGAAGCTTTAATCTGAATTTTGAAACTTTTAATTTGATGGCCAAAGCTTTGAATCTTGAGGCCCAAACTTATAATTTAGTGACCAAAGCTTTGAATTTAGTGGCCGAAGCTTTGATTCTCAATTTTGAAACTTTTAATTTGGTAGATAAAAATCTTTAATTTGGTGGCCAAAGCTTTTAATTTGGAGACCGAATTTTCAAATATGAATTTTGAAATTTTTGACTGTCGGCTGAAACTTTTAATTAGAATTTTGAAGCTTAAAATTTGAAGTTTGAAACTCCTCCATTGTAGACCGAAGCATTTAACTTGAAGGCTGAGGCTTTGAATGTGGAGGCCCAACCTTCAAACTCCATCCATGTTTGGATCCAGATTCTCTTGTGACACCTGGAAGAACTGAAATCTTCTTCTCACCGTGACCTTTGCTACAGGTGACATCCTGAGATCTTTGTCGGCGGTGCCCATGGAGCCCGAGGCGCCCGAGGTGCCCGAGGCGCCCGAGGCCATGTCCTCAGGCCTGGTGGACGTGGTCAACTCCATCCGTGAGCGGACCATCGCAGAGAACAGCATGGTGGTTCTCCTGCAGGGCCTGCAGGGGGAGGTGACCACCGTGGACCTGAGGGACGAGAGCACGGCGCGGGGCCGCGTGATCAACGTGGACGCCTTCATGAACGTGCGCATGGAGGACGTCGTGTTCCGAGACCGGCGTGGGCGGCTCAGCCAGCTGAGGGACCTCTTCGTTACTGGGAGGAACGTACGCTACGTCCACATCCCTGACCACATGGACATCATGAAGACCATCCAGGGCCAGCTGGCCAAGTTCCACCGCGTACGCAACTTCGGCAGGGATGGCGGCGGCAGGAAGGAGTTCCCTCGGAAGACAAGGTGAGACGAGTGGGTTTGGACCTCGTGGAGCCACGGCTGCCTTTTCCCTGGTCTTCAGCTTCATGGAGAAGCCGGGGAAGATCAGCTGATCAGTCAACGGGACTGTTGTTGGTCTTCAGGGTATTCTTTACTGCTTTCGACCCTAAAGTCTTAATAATGACCGTTATTTCCAGCCTCCAGCTTAAGTTCTCGAGCCGAGGTCCCACAGAGGTTTCAAACATCTCACATGGTTTGCTGGGATGTTATAAATATTGTCCTTCAGTTTTTCTGAAGAAACCTTTTTCCTTTCTGAAGAAACTAATAAAACCAACAGGGGGTTGAATTTTTTTTGTTCCTGGTGATGTTTGTTCAACGAAGACCGAGTGAATGACAGACAAACCTCAAGGAGACCCCTTGACCTAAAGCCTCCTCAGGTCCCAGAAGGACCAGACAAAGCAAGTCCCTTGATGGTGGAGCCGTTGTGCTGCTCTGCTCTGGAAGGAGGATTCACTGGTCCAGCTCTTGACTGGCCTATGCTGGAGAAGATTGCAGGCACTGGACCCCAGTCCAGACTGGAAGGAGACGCCACTCAACCCCACGTCCAGATGGTAACCAGACATGGTACTGGTGGCCTGGAGGAGCTCAGGCTGCAGGCAGTGAGAAGACCAGGAGGCCATAGTATGAAGATGAAAGCTGATGCTGACATACTGCTCCGAGATGAAGCATGAGAGGAGTGTTGGTGTGGGACGATGATGAGGCAGGCGAGACTCTGCCTCACCTGTCATCTTGAAAAAGAAATAACAAATAACGATGCAATTTTATTTGCATATTTGCGCACTGTCTTGTTATAAATGTATTTTCTGTACGGTTCCAAACATTTTCTTCAGTACAAATCGCTGAATTTGCGCATTTCTCCATGTAATCCAGGGCAGAAACCCGAGCCTCACCTCTGCTTTGTTTCTCAGAATGTCACCAATAAAATGTTTTATAAAGTTTTTTTATATTCTTATATACACCGTGACCTCCTACAGCCTGTGTGATGTCCTTCACGTAGGCGTGTGACAGATTTATTCTCACTGACGGGAACATAAGGTGCAGAGAAAAGTCACAAGGTGAGGCAGACAGTACTGTGCCGCACCTGAAGGGGGTGCTTGCGAGATGACCGGTGCTTGTTGCTGTCGTCTTCTTTCTCTAAGCAATATTGGATAAAATAAGATGATTAAAATAAGATAAGGGGGACTTTTACACAAAAGTAACAGCTTTTCATGGGGAAGGACGGGCGCATGGAGTGCATGTGCGAATAAAAGACCACAAATGTTTCACATCAAGTATTTGACATAATTGTATCCTTGAGTGAATTATCCTCCCCCCCGATGAGCAAAATTGATAAAAGCGCCAGAATTTAAAGTTTTAAAAACAATTCAAAGGTTTTAACGGAGGGCGAAGATCGAAGTTGCCAGCGCAGATCCCGGCGTGCTCTTAATCAGCGGACACGAGGGAGAGCGGTAGTCACCACCGGCTCCAGGGAAAACAAACATCTCGTCTAGGATCCTGAAGGAATCTGGGAAAGGGGGGGGGGGTTGTTGTCCTCGTGGGCTGACGAAGGGTGACGGAGGGCAAAGAGGAAGAGGAGCGGCGGATAATTGCGGCCCGAGTGTGTTTTTTCGGGACATGTTTTTCCCCTGACTGTCTGCGTGGAGACCGAGCTCGGGGAGCGGCGGGATGACGGCGGGCCACATAATGAGCGCTCACCGCCCTGCAAAACACACAACACACACACTTCACTGAGAATAGCACTTTACGGCCACCCGCCCGCAGAAACAATGTAAATATATCGCAGCCTGGGTTATTGTCTCACACACTCAGCGGGGAACAGCTGAGGGGTGTTTCAGCGCTGCTCCTGAAGGCAGCGACACTGAGCGAATGGAGGTCCTCCTGATGTTCACGCACGCATTCATTATCCGGCACAGGAAGCTGCAGCTGATCCCTGCTGTCATTGGACAAGAGGTGGGCTCACCCTGGACTAATCACAAGGCCGCATATAGAGGCGTACAACCGTTCACCTTCTCATTCACACGGCTAGACAATATAGGGTCTCCTGCATGTTTGGGAGGAACCCGGAGGAACCTCACACAGGCACGCGGAGAACATGGAGGCTCCACAGAGAAAGGTCCCCTGTGGGAATCAAACCAGGGACCTTCTGGCAGTGAGGGTGATGTTCTCACCCCTGCTCCAAGAGGTTTGATGTCGATGTCAAAGAAAGGTCTGAGCTTTCACACCTGGACTCAGTGAACCAGCAAGGTGGACCCGTGCAGGTTCTCCGTCCTCCAGGTCAATCGTCAGATTTTATAGTGGCATCTGGACTTGGTTTCTTCAGACAGCGCTGTGAGAAGCTTGGGAGCTGACGTGTGTGATCTTTCACCACGGAGAACAATAATGTTGACACCAGGGTTCCTTGTGTGAGGAACCGGAGTGGAGGGCTCTTTTTGAATGTTCCTTTAGAGAAGAGCCTGGACATCTGCGTGGACCAACTGGACCACCTGCTTTCTACACCTTCTCCCCGTATTTGCTTTAGCTCCTTCTCCAGCGCCACCCTCCGAGCTCCAGATTAAAATACAAAGAGCTCAATTAATCCCGGAGCCCCCCCTCCATGGCCGAGGAGGTATTTCCTGCCCCGCCCTCCTGGCCTCTCGGCCCGGGGGGAGGAGGCACCTCCTCCCGCGAGGGCAAGAGGGAGTGGGACGTTCGACGTCTCCTCCCCTGTCACACATCTCCACGCCGTCCTCCAGGAGCGATGGACTCTCACACATCTGCTGGCGGAGGAGCTGCTAGGATGCTGACGTAGAGTCCCGGGCCGGTCCAGAAGCTAGGTGAGTGACAGCGGGGGGGATATGTTGATGTTCATTAGACGAGGTTGTTATCTTCTGGGGGTGAACCGGTCAGACAGTTCTGCAGACCTTGAGGTTCTCCAGAGCCCCTCAGCGCCCCAGGAGGTGCTTCCTCCCCGGGTGACCTGTGGACTACTGTACCATAACACGTCTGACTATTGGAGGTTTCAGGTTTCACCGTGCGTCTGGTGTGGAAAGATCTGAGCAGGAAACGGGGGGCTTTATGGGGTCAAATAAACAGCCCCAGCTGCCGGCCCTCCATGCACACTGGAGTCGGCATCTGGAGGCGCCGATGTTAAATCCACCCGTCCGAGGCGGCGATGTAAAGCACACATTAGCCTCCGTCTGGTATTTTCCCTTCGCCACAGACTCCAACCGCCATGTGGTTCTTCTGCGATGTCCTCCAAAAGAGAGGAGGCAGGTTGTTGCAACACAACTGTAATGCTGTGGCCTCCTCTCCTGATAAAACATGGACCCCGCGCCAGGTCAGTGGCATTCAGATTCCTGTCTGACTCTCCTGTCTAAGGGTTAGCTTAGCACGAGTGGGGACGACGGCTCTGATTAGCATGTTTAACAGTTTCTTCCTGTACAAAATTAGCAAGAAGGTCTGCGATGCAACGGGGAAAACCCAGAAAAAGGCGAATCAGACACGGTGGCGGTTAGGGAGCACTTTCCAGCGACACAGAGGAGGCGGCTGGAGGAACAGGAAGTCCAAGGAAATGTCTTGGGGATTCTATGAGAAAGATGAGAAGTGGGATAAACTTTTTATTTATTATGTCCTTCCGGGACCCTTAAACACAAACATGGCTGTTGAGCAACTCGCAAAGTCTAAATAAGGGAAACGGGTTCAGGTCTGGAGGAAACAAATGGAGGACGTCAGGCGGCGTCAGGAGGCCAAATGGAACGTGAAGGAGTTAAATGTTCACATGAGTCACGGCCACCACAACAACTCCTGCCTTTGGAAAAAAAAACACCCTTGGGCTTTGAGAAGGTCTGCCAGGAGTCTCCAGGATAAGGGTCAGGGTGGGAGCGGGGCTGGAGGAGGGAAGGTCACAGGTCGGCTACTGTAAATCAGACTAGATCAGCTACTACAGCTGGCAATAGAGAGCTATGTCGACGTTCCTCCGAGGAGGCCGGACATGTTAGATGTTCTGGAGGTAAAGTCAGACTGAGATGGTTTGGACGTGGACAGAGGAGGGATGGTGAAGATCTGGGGAGAAGGTTGCTGAGGTTGGAGCTCGAGAGGAGGGTTAGATGGAGGCTGGGGATTGGCTGAGGAGACCCCTGAAGGGAGCAGCTCAAAGACAAGGCAAAGACAATGTCCTTCTACCATCAGCTGGAGCTGCTGAGGATCTATTAGTCGGATCGAATTATCTCCATCCTTATCATCGGGCATGTTTCCTGCTTTGAGAACATGGACACGTAGCAGAAGGTCCCAGCCAACGCGTGAGACCCGATGGGGGACTTTTTTCTTCTGTGGGAAGAAAAAGAGGTCCGGAAACGGCGAAGGCTTGGCCCTCAGGCGATTATGTCATAAATATAAACACCACCATTGGCCGAGAACATGGAGGCCTGACGTTTGACCCCTCGCCCTGCTCCCGGTCCTGGGAACGAGGGGAGGAGCTGAGGAGCAATTCGGTGCACGTGGTGACTCAATGCATGTCTTTGAATCCAACAGGAGGAGCCGCGAGATCCTGAGATGGTAGGAAACTGACCCTCCCTCCCCGTGTAGCAGATGGAGCCCATTAGGAGGGACATGGAGCTGCTGAGCAACAGCATGGCGACCTACGCTCACGTCCGAGGTAACCACGGAGACAATCGCCACATGGTAGCGAGAACATCACTAACACCAACATCACACCAGCGATACACTAGTACTGCAAGTGTAGTAGTACTACACTAGTACTGGGTAATACTGAGCAGGCACACAGCATGGAGTACTGGTCTTTGGCTGGACATACTGCAAACACGCAGTGATGCCCAGAGGGTCTCCATGGGTCTGAGGAGAGCGAGTAGGAGAAGATTCAGCACTAAAGAGCTGCTCTCCGTCCAGTGAGGTTCTCCTCAAACCTTCTGCAATGCAGAAGCAGATATCTTCCAGGGCTGAGACTCCATTAAAAAAATGTATGGAGTTTACTTGTAATAAACCCAAAAATTAGCTGAATCAAACCGCAAGGCCTCCTGTAGACCATGATCTACCACGGAGAAGAAGATGGTCTGCAGTCCACAGCGATCCATCTCGCCTGTGGATTGATCTATTTATCCCACGTGGACTTGGACCATCTGTTTCTTGATTCGTGCCCCAACATGTGATCCATTGTTGACTGGGGACTCTGTCTGCTTGTACGAGCAATGCTGTTATCATCTGTAGCAAAGTTAGCACACATGCTCGAACAAAGCTAACATTAGTGACCTGCACGCTTGGACATAGCTAATATTACCCACCACCGTGCTCATACAAAGCGAACATTACCGACCTGCTTACTCATACAAAGCTAACATTACTGACCTGGACGCTCGGACAAAGGTAACATTACCGACCAGCGTGCTCATCCATAGCTAACATTAGTGACCTGCTTGCTTGTACAAAGCTAACTTTAGTGACCTGTGTGCTCACATAAAGCGAACCTTACACATCTGCACACGTGTAAAATGTTAACAGTGTGTTCTCATACAAAGCTAACACTACCGGCCCAATTGCCAGTACAAATTTGATGTTAACGACCTGCATGCTCATACAAAGCTAACATTACCGACCTAAATCCCCCTTCAACTAGCGTCGTCTCATCTGCCTTGTCCATCATGCTAATCAAACTCTGCGTCGGTGTATATTTGTCCCCCTGGACCTCGAGCACTGAGAAACATTCTGGTGCAAATCAAAGTGCAGTGTAAATGTGTCAATTCCTTTTTCTGTGATTAATTAATCCAAAATGGCGGCGTTAAAGCCCCAGCACTGAAATGCAGTGGACACGCTGAAGATACACCAAACGGTGCACCTTCTGAGCCAAGGTACATTTGCAGACCTTCCCAGCCTGACTGTGGATTTTGTCCTCCGTCACTCAAAATGGAGGCGTAGCACGAACCGCCGCCAGTAACTCTTTCCATGTGGAAACTGGAGGTGTTTTTTTTTTTAAGCCCTGCGAGAAATCCAAAGGGTAACGAGCATAAGAAGGTCCTGTCTAGAACACTGGGGGAGTGAACAAAGGAGTCTAGTGTTGAGCTCTCGGCATTCGTCTGCTGTCTCGCCAGCATCAGCTCCGCGGGCCGGGCTGTTTACGTTGGCTCGTCGGCGGATCTGCTCCCTCTGCTGCATATTTTGTGACAACACGTGTTTCTGGAGCTCGGACGCAGGCCTTCAAACGCTGCAAACACACTCACCCTGCGCGTCTCCGTTTCCAGCCAACCCCGAGAGCTTCGCGCTTTACTTCATGATGGGTGTCTGCTTCGGCCTGCTCATGGCGCTGTGCCTCCTGGTGACCGGCATCACCTGCAGGGCTCGCCGCCAGCGAGCCCCGCCTCCTTCACCTGAGAGGAGGCAGCTGAAGGAGTCCAGCGAGGAGGAGGAGGAGGAAGAGGAGGAGAGCATCGCAGGGGAAGCCGGGCTGGAAGGTCCAACATCGCCGCCAGGCCGGACGAGTGAACGTGGCGACCAGTCCAACGGGACACTGAGGAGCGTGAACGTGTTCGCCTCCGCCGAGGAGCTGGAGAGGGCACGTCGGCTGGAGGAGAGGGAGCGGATCGTCAGGGAGATTTGGAGGAACGGCCAGCCGGACATCCTGGTCACCGGGACGGGGACCATCGGACGGGTGCATTACCACTAGTGGACCGCTAGCTGGTGCCAGAAGGTCCACCTCATCAGCTGCGATGGAGATGGAGAGACAGGAAGACGATGGTGACCTCTAAAAATACTGGATATTTATATTTAGCCTATGATTGAAGGTGGGCCGGGTCTGAAACTCTGGGGAACGTAGGTTCTCCTCTTCAAGTACAACTGGAACCCAGACACTCCACCTTCACACCATATGTATAAACCTGTCATGAAATCCCTCAGTGCAGACTCACTCAATCCATTAGAACATGGAGAGAACACACTGAGAACCCAGGCGGGACAACGTGGAGAGAACCCTTGGAGAGAACATGGAGATGGAGAGAGAGAGAAGCCAGGCATTCATTCGAAAACACCTGTCAACCTCTAAGATCTTCAAGATGAGACTCCAAAACCACGTTCTCTCGTCTGTCTTGAACGTTTATCGTCCATCTCCACTGGTCCTGACAGGAACACGACAACCAGACAAATAAATAAAAACGAGACATTTCTTGTGTCATCTGAATGAAGTTATATAATACAGCAGTGAATCCATGGAGGTTTGGCTGAGGGGAAGAGCAGTGTGATGTAAAGTCTGGTGAGAGGTGAGGAGACATGAGGGAAGAGTTGTTTTTGAAACATATAAATAAAGAGAAAGTAGAGAACAATTCTTATTGACAAATGTGATAAATGAATGGTGGTGCAGTGGTGCATTGGTGCGAACCTCATCCTCAACTCACCACCTCTGCAACATTCACACTATTGTAGACCATCTTTGATGAAATGTGCTATTTTGGTTTTTAAACACTATAAAATATCAACCTTTTCCAATTTAAGAGTCGCAGTTCTTCGTCCTGGAAAAGCCCCATGAGTGACTGACCGAGCACCATGACTCGGCTAACTTAGCTAGCTCTGCTACGAGCACTGTTAGCTTATAAATTAGTGAACGAAGGGGTCCGATTCGTATTCAAAAATCTAATTTTTCGGTTCCTAAATAAATAATCCGTGCGATGTTTGGTGGCAGAGGGAGATTAACGTGATTTCCCGCTACACTTACCGCTCACACGATCTTTATATGAGCCGTGATACGGTTAGCTTGGCGTTAGCCTTTTCGGGGTTTTAGCCGCTGCGCCATTTGTCACTGCCAACGTGCCCTACCGTTAGCCTAGCGTTAGCTTCCTCGGGTGCCTTACCCTGCTGCTACATTTACAAGCAGGCTATCACAGTGGAGCCGCAATACGGTTAGTTTGGCGTTAGCCTAGCATTCGTTGATTCGGGGTTCCTAGCCCACTCCCACATTGACAAGCGGGCCCTGTCACCGTGGAACTGCGATACCGTTAGCTTAGCGTTAGCCAACCCGGAGTCCTTAGCCTGCGGCTACATTTACAAGCAGGTTCTTTTAGCACAGGACAGAGCTCAAAGTCTGTGATAGTTTGGAGATTCTCCTCTCACTGCAAGAAATTTCCATAAAGGTAAGTCGTGTGACTCCCAACCATTATTCTCTTTGTTTTGGGTGTTTTTTGTTGAGTTTAAACGCTGCTCTCAAACAGCAGCTTGGCATTAGGTCATTTCAGGGGAAGTTTAGGTCTTAAAAAAACTAGATTCATCTTCAGAGAGGTGTAAGATGGACCTCTCACCACCTGATCCTCCAGGTGTTTCCTGGCAGATGCGAGTCTCCCTTGAGTGGAAAACACCTAGAAACTGCCTCACGGAAGAATGGGTCAAAAAACCAACCCGTCTTTATCTATTCTCTTACTTGGCACATCTTGGTTTTCGACCATGGTCCATCAAACACAGTAGGGATTGTTTATCATGAGGCACAGGACGCTTCTCCATTTGTCATTGTTCTCTGACAGAAGATCCCATTCAGTCCTTGTCCACATACCTCAGCAAGTTCCTCAGTGTCTCCATCCTTTTTTGACCAGCACACAAAGCATTGAATGTATCCACAGAAACATTACATCTGGGACAAGTTGAATTCAGAAAGTGGGAGTCCACACGTTCCTCCTGATTTGCGTTTACAATGTGGCCGTTAACGCCGCGGTCACACACACACACACACACACACACGCGCGACACTGACAAAAGAAGAACCACTCACACCTCTGCCCTGAATCAAATTTTTTTTTTTTATTGAAAATTAAAAGACGAGTATGTGGTTGCTCTTTCCAAGAGTAAAAAAAGTCACCGTCTTCAGGTGAATGGAGACAGACAGGTGTGCAGGCTACATGCATGTATATACAGTCGGGGCGGTTCTGGTGGTTCCAGTCACACACTTTAAAAATGCACAGGTACATCAGCGGCTCTGACAAGGGCTCCTGTCCCCACTACTTTCCCTTTGCTTTTTCTGTCGAATTCATTTGAGAAAAATAGAACCGGCGTGTTTTTTCCCCCGACGCCGCACAGAGAGGACATGAATTAGGTCAGACGGTTCCACACCGATTTAAATTCACTGTTCTTTACGCTAAAAAGCCAACAAAGAAGCCACGGATCCAAAGAGCTCAGAGACACGTGAGGCTGCAGGTGTGAATTGGTCTACAGCAAAGCGAAATCAACATGTTTGTGTAAATCCTTTAATTTAAATGAGTACTTTAACAACAGGACATACTGCAGTACACCACGCAGAGATTTCCTACAGAGAATTACAGTCCAAGTGGCTCTACATTTAAAAAAAAAAAAGGGAGAAAAAAAAAAACAACCAAAACAGCTGACAGAGCAGGAAGTGACAAACATCAACTGTTGAGTGTTAAAAATAAGTCTGGTTTAGTAAATCCCAGCTCTGGCGAGCCCTACGCCCTCTGCTGATTGGTCCCACCGGGGCGTCTCATGCACTAACATCAAGATTAACAAAGCCCCCGACGACAAAAGTAGAGAAGAAGAAGACGATAACGTGGAAATCAGCTAAATTCTTTCTACGGCCTCTAGACGGGGCTGTAGCCTCAAACTGATTACAGCAGGACATGAACTGGATTATTATTATTGTCTAAGGCACAAATGTTTTTGTCTATTTTTCTTTTTCTTTTAAAGTGGACATTAAACTATCTCAACTTGGGACGCCGCACTACTTTTTCCAGCGGGACACGTGAAGTCATCGGCGACCGAACGCAAAGCAAACGCAACAGAACTCACGTCACATGGAAAAAACAAACAAAAACAAAAAAAAACAAACAAAAAAAAAAAAAAAAAAAAAAATCACAGCCAACCCCCCCGCAAGAGCGGACAGGGCAAGAAGGAAAAAAAAGAAGAAAAACACCACCCTCAACC
>CAAKHD010013505.1:45023-57599 GCA_901007705.1 Fistularia tabacaria
CCCAAAAAAAAAAAAAAAAAAAAAAAAAAAAAAAAAAAAAAAAAAAAAAAAAAAAAAAAAAAAATCACAGCTAACCTCCCGCAACGAGCTCACTTCTCCACATTGACACATTGGGTAGCATTCGCCACCGTGAAACCGTGAGAAGCTGAGAAGGGGAGGGGGAACGAACAAAAGAAAACTAAACATGACTCCTCTCCTGCCGGTGGGTGTCTACGGTTTGGGGGCGTCGCCAGCACTCTTGGATTCTTTGTGCTCGACCTCCACGTTGTCATCGCCCAGCTCCACCTCCTCCCCTCCCTGGAACATGTCGTGGGTCCACTTGGGGCTGCTGCCTCCCTTGCGGTAGACAAAGCGGCCCCGGCGGGGCGGGAAGGACCCCCGGCCCCGGCCGCGGTTGTCCATCCAGGTTTTCTCACCGTCACGGTCGTCGTGCTGACAGGAGGTCAAGAGCAGGAGAACCCAGTGAGTCAGGGCATCGTCAAGCAGGTTTTTTATGAAGGTGTCACATATCCTAGCGTGTATTCAACCTTTCCCGGAGAACACTTCCTGCTCCCATACATCAAGACTCACCAGGTAGTACTTCCTACTCTTGGGTGTGTACTCCGGGTCCCACTCTTCCTCTGGGGGACGCACCGGGGGGTTCATATTGGCAGGGTTGCCGTTGGCGTTGTTGCCGGGATAGTTGCCCCTGTTCCAACCTCGCCCTCTCATCCTGGGGAACTGAAAGCAGAGGCAGGTGACCTCTCAGCTGCCACTCCGTGGACAAACACCTTCAGAGAACACGCTCTTCTCGTCAACAATCGCCGGTTTTAAGATCCCGGAACGTTGCGTTAAATGCGCTCAGGATCAGAATCAATGGGAGCACGGGCTTCACACAGAGGTGGGAGAAGAAAAAATAAAACACATGGGGGGAGAAAAAAAGCATTTTGTAGTCATGAGGTGAGATTCCACTGATTTGCGCTACATTACCTTTGTAAAAATGTGGTAGTGCAAGGAATATGTATGATAGTCACCATCATCATCATCATCATCATCATCATTATCATCATCATCATCATCATCATCCACATTATGTTCCTTAGCAATAGGAGGAAGGAACAGAGCAGAGAAGCCAAGTCTACTGTGATTCCACCAGGACAGAGAGTTGAAGACGAGAGGTCAGAGTCTGAGAGAACGTCCGACGGCAGCAGAGATGAGCCCAGAGCGGCGGGGAACTTACAAATCCGCGGCCTCTGCCCCGCTCCATGTGCTGACCCTCATAATCGCGGGGGCCTCTGTCCCCGGGGCCACCGTAGTCCCGCGGGGGGTAACGGGTGTGACTGTAGCCTTCCTCTGAATGCTCCACCCCCTCTCCTATGTACTCTTTACCTCTGAAAGGCGGTGGATAAGGGGAAGGAGAGGATGAAGAGGAGGAGGAAGACGGTGAGCGATCCCTCTTCTTCTTACCCTTCCTGCAACCAAAACGTACAACAGTTGAGTTCTTCCTGGCAGAGAGCACGCGGGACAGAGTTCACACACTCTTGGCTGGAAGGACAATCGGGGCGGACACTTCCTGTGGAGAGCACAAGGTGGCTGAACCCAGCTTTCAGCTCCAGACCGCAACGACCTAGGAGCTGTGGGCCGGCTCTCCGGCCGAGGGACACTTTATCTAGAAACCTCCTGCTGGAGCTACCTGGCTCCACACGTGGGTTCTCCGTCTACATGGCCAGTAGCCGGAGGGGGTTGCCCTAAGTCAACACTGCTTACGTGGACATTCAAAAGGTGCGTGAACAATGTGTGTGTGTGTGTGTGTGTTTGACTGTGCCGCTTTGAACATACTTGGATTTCTTGTGGTGCTTGCCAGGTTTCTCAGAGGACCTCTCTCTGCTCGGTCCTCGGGAGCCCCCAGAGCTCCTGCGCTCCTTGCCGGCAAACCTCTTACGTCGTTCAATATCCAGGCGGAGGTCCATCACGTCGCCTTTGAATTTTTTATTTGAATCCTGCGGCAGAATGGGATGTGGGTTAGAGCAGCTGGAAGGCCGGCTGCGGGTTCCACAAAGTACTGAGCAAACCACACCTACAAATCACTGCAGTACTATCTATCTGGTGTTGTATTCCCTCTAGTGGTCAAGACTCAATATGTTCCTATGTGTTGCAAACAAAGGTTTAGTTCTGTCGCTTCCATGTGCAGTAAAGATATTGGTGGAAACCAGGGTCATGCATGTGTCATTCAAAACAAGTTCAACTTGACAGCTGTTTGGTAGCTTCATTATTTATTTATTTTTTTGTTTGTTTTTTTGTTTTTCTTTTCCAGGGAAAAATACTTACAAGGTAAAGGCACTGATAAGCGTCCCTTGAGAGGCTTGGACTCAGGTTCTTAATTCACTTCCTTTTAGCCTTTGCTTGGGGTTGGTACATACCCAATCAATAACCATATCTCATAGGCTGGGGGCTTGCTTGGCACTTACAAAACACAATTGGCTCTTTTGATTTAGAAATACGCATCCTTTGAAAGAAAAGCACAGAGCTGAATACTGCTGCTTTGGGTCGTCTCAAAAGTTGCTCGTTGCGAACACGTCAAATTTCAAAAGGGCTGGTCACCTTGTAGCTCGTTTCCTCCATATCCTCAAACAGGTGAGAGTGCCTCTTAAAGGCACTGGGGGAAACATCGATTCTCCTGCGAGGGAGGGAGAGCACCTTGGCGTCAGGCAACAGGCAACCATCGATGACCCCACGGCGACCGCCTATGTGGAGCGGAGCGACGGTACACACCTGTGGATTTCTGGGCTCTTCCTTGGCTTCATCATTTCTACCTCCGCGGCCTTTCTTTGGTACATGGCAAACCGTTCGCTTAAAGTCATGTCTGTCGAGTGGAAGTGTTGAGCTGCGGGGAGAGGGAGAGAACAAAACAGCGGTGTCATCGGCTGCGGGCGGACCAATCGTCTGGACGGACAAACCGAACATCCTGCAGGGGGGGCGGGACACTGAGCACCTCCGGACCAACCTGCCAGGTGCCACCGTACCTTTGATGTAATGCACAATGGACACGATGTGCTGAGCAAAGAGCTCGGTCGGGCTGCTGCGGAGGTGGGCTGACTGAATGTGCTGGAAAATTGAACGAAACTCCGGGTCTCTCTTACTGGGATTCAGCAGATCTCGGGACATGAAGCGATCTTTAGACAGGGAGGAGCTGAGAGGGGGGACAGGAGGAGACACACCGTCGGGATGGTTAGAAACAAAGAGGCTTGGCGCCATGAACATGTACCACAGTGGCCTAGACAGTGGAGAACATTGTATGATGAGAACGTTCCAGGTCCCCCTGACCAGCTCTGGCCACAACCTCAAAGAGTGCAGTGGATGCTTCGGCGCTGGCGTATCTACCAGCTTTGGGGGAGGTGTCCTCCGCTGCCTCCATGAACTATGGGAGGAGCAAAGTATAGCGGGGTGATCTGGAGCTAAGTGTTTTGAAGGCGGCTACAATGGGCCAGAGGCCTTCTCCTCAAAGTCTTAATGGAAACTCTGGAACGTGATTGGGCCGCTCTGGGGCCGTCACACCACCCCTCGCCTGAGCGACTGTGGGACAGATGCCCAAGATTTACATCTAGTTTGGATTTGCATTTCAGCAGACCTCTTCGCGGACAGTCTCCATCTCCAGGGCAAGATGCTGACAGAGGGGAAACAGTGGGGTGAAGATGAAGTGAATCTCTACACAAACCTGGACATCTCGTCTAAAGATCCAACTTTGAGCTCAAAGTCCTCCCTGGAGGCCGACAGGCGCCGTACGGGGGAGTCCTCGCGCGGAGGGTAGGCGCCCGGGAACAGCGGCCGGTCTTTGCCCCTGGAGGTTGAGGGCGGGGACGGACTCCTTCTGGTCTTCTCCTTCTCTTTCTTCTCCTTCTTCTTAGCCTTCTCCTCTTTCTTTGAGCTGTGCTTGCGGCTTCGATAGAGGTCCTCCTCCAAGTGATCGAGGCCTTCGGCGTCATCGGCATCCCTCCGGTTTTTATCCTTGGCGGACGAGTAGGCGCTCGAATAGCTGGGCTCGTCTCCCCATTTGCCGAAGATGTCCCGAGCGGTGATGGTGGACTTCTCGTCGCCATCCTCCTCGATGTCCCGCTCTTTCAGGCCGTGAGACTTGAGGAACTCCTCCTCGCCAGCCTCAAAGAACGGCATGGTCTTTTCCTCCTTGGTGTCGCTGAAAGAGGTTGAAGAGATGTTGAAGAGGTCTCCAGATTTGCCGCCTTTCTCCAGCTCTCTGTCTGCAGGAACCTGCTCCGCGTCTTGGCTATCCTCATTTTCATCCGCCTTTCTGTTTTTATTTTCAGCCAAGAACCTGAAACAAACAACCAAACTACACTCAAGCACCTCCTCCTCACAGCACACCGCTACAACGCTCCTCTCCCACCTGCTCGGCAACAAAGACGCAAAAGTAACAGGTTTGTAACACGACTGAGGGCGACGGGCTGCGACCTAATCCGAGTCAGTGACCGGATTCTAACCTCCACTCTTTTCCTTCCCCCTCCTATCACAGATACTCCCTCATTGATTGGAGCAAACGGCATCTCCAGCGCGGTGTTTTGAGTCGACAACTGCGCCCGCCGGGGTTTGGAAACGGCGCCCCAACACTGGGGATTCAAGCGGGTCGGGCGAGAATGCGCCGCCTACTCTCTCCTCACTGAGACTGAGGCCAAACGTACCGCCTCGGTCCTACTCGGGGACTTTGTACAATCTGTGCAAACACACCTCTGCAGAACACATGGCAGACCGGTACGAGACAGTAGGCGTTCATGCTCACGCCTTCATCTAAGCCTCTCACGGGAAGGACAAATGACGGTTATTGGAGACAGAGGTAACCTGAGAACGTTCAGCTGCAGAGGAGAAAGTAAACAGACATACTTTTTGAAGGCAGCGGATATCCCCGCCTTATCGCCGCCTTTCACGTCGTCCTTCGAGAAGAAGCCAAAGCCGCCGAAAGGAGCCGTCGGTCCCGACTTGGTAGGGCTGTCCTCGGGTGGAGAGGACACGCTGCCGACGGTTCTCCACATAGTGCCGCCGCCGGATCCTTTGCTGTCGGGTCCGGAGGCGTTGCCCTCTTTCTGGCTGCTCTCTGGGCTGATCTGTTTGGGGCTGGCATCGTAGTCGATCCATTTACCTCCGGAGGCCTTCTCGATGACGCTGCCATCGGCACCTGTGCCGCTTTTCTCCGCCTGGCCCTCCGGCAGCTTCGCCTTGGCCTCCTTGGAGCTGCGCTTGCTCTTACTGCTACGATGGCGCGGTGAGGAGGACCGGGAACGAGAGGAGGTGGAGCGCTTGGAGCGACGGGAGGGCCCCGATGATGACCGCTCAGAGACGCGAGAGCGGGAACGGCTGCCGGAGCGCTTCCGTGGCGTGCGAGAGCGTGAGCGCCCCCTCCGGGGACTGTGAGAGTGGTGGTCCTGGTCGTGGTGGCGGTCGTGCCAGCCGCCTCCGCCGCCCCTCCAGTTGGCCTTGTAGCCGTAGCCGCCTCCTCCCCGGTTCTGGTAATGGCCGCGTGGATGGTACCCTCGGTTTCTGCCCCGGTAGTGGTACGGTCTTCGGTAGCCGCGGTTGTAGCCTCTGAATCCGCCCCGGTTGTTCTCGTAGTCCCGGCTGGGATAGTTTCTGTAGGACGGAGTGTGTGAACGTGAGCGGGAACGAGACCTAGAACTGGACACAACAGAGAAAAAGGCGAAAAGGTAGAAGGAGCCCAGTGACCTTTCGGGTGGGTGCTCACGCCGCTCGGCTCTGAACCAGGGGCCACGGGGGACGGGGGACTCGGTGAGCTTCAGTGATTTGTGGGGGATGAAGCAGCATCCGCTCATTATCTTAGCAAGTCATGTCCACTAATCAACTTATAGCTCCAGAGCAGGGCTGACCTACCTCTAGTGTGTAGAGGCAAACAGACAGTAAGGTCTGTCGCAGTGATTCTGCTGAACCTTAGATTTCTCAAAGGGTTAAAAGAATCAGCATTTCAAGATATCTGATTCACTTTTGCTGAGGGGTCGTCTAAACCCATTCAGAGACGACGTTGGAGGGCAGTGCTGGGATGTCTCCACCAGGGGGAGCGCAGAGGCTTCCAGGAGGACATCCATTTCTCATTGCGGGGAATAAAGCAGATCTAAATTGGCGTCTGCTGGTCTGCCGGCTCACTGCGAACCTTCATCCGTTCGGTCTTCCACAAGCAGGTGTTCACAGACGGGTGCATCTGTGGTGCACACTGTGAAGTCTAAATAAGGCCGCTCTTCTTCAAAGATACTGATCTGATAGTTCTTAGATCACAGAGAATTCTACCGGGCGATTTCCTGTATGTTCATGTAAGATCAGGTGTCCGACAGAAAACCCCCAGCGAACTCTTAAATTCATACCTGTAGCGGCGCTTCCTGGATCTTGAGCGAGAGCGGCTCCTGGAGTGGGACCGCGAGTAAGACCTGGACCTGGACCTGGACCTGGAGCGGGACCGGGCAGGAGAGTCCGGAGCCTTGGACATCTTTGCCCTCTATGTCACAATGAGATCTCCTGAAAAACATGACAGAGAAGGGCAGAGAGAGAGAGGGAGGGAGGGAGGGAGAGTCCGGTGAGCTTGACCCATGCACTGTTTGCTCACACAGGTTACAACGTTGAGCAACGATTTCTTCAAACACGGATGATGACATTGCGCGGAATCGCACGGCGGCACATTTCCAAATCCGCTAACCCGATAGCTGTCCATCTGTCATTGAGCCCCCAAGCAGTGCTAACAACGGCGGCTAACAGGTGGATGGCAAGAGCCGTGTGTAAACATGAGCTGGCGGAAACACGAGCTCGGCTTCTGTGCGGCCAGCGTTCACCCCGCCGCCAAACACCGGCCAGTGCTGGTTAAATATTAGACCGTCACTGTCAGCGGGGGAACAGGTGGTTTGAAGATGTCCCGGAGAAAAGAGTGAACCGTTTCCGGCAAACTGCCAGTCAAGGTTATGGCACGGGAGACATTTTCCTCCCAGTTCACTTTGCAAGGCCTCTACGTTCTCAACAGAGAGGCTTATCATTCCTGACTCACCCCATGCACTGCACAGGTGGAAAAGAAGCCATAACTATTCAAACTAGCCTTCATCAGCTGGTAAAAAGCACAACATGCTTGCTGAATGTTACCGCAAGTCAGGGACAGAGAGTAGGACTTCCTCCTGGGGACGTCACACACCACCACCACCCAGGCTTCTCCACAACCCTGCATATGAACAAAAACCTGGATTGCAACCCAGGAGAACCCGTTTCTGGAGCTGAATGCAGTCTGATTGGATTAGGTGTGACTTTAACACACGTTGTCAGATCTTGCCTATCCAGATTCTAACTCCACAATTTGTACCTTCGTTCCCCAAATGAGGTCCACATGAACACAAAAAACCCTGTCAAGACGCTTCTTCAGTCCAGTTGCCATGACAAGAATTCACCATGACCTGGATTACTGAGAACCCCCACAGACAACACAAGAACCACATTTCTGCTCGCCCAACCCCCACCCTGCATACCAGAAACTCAACAGTTAAGAAGAACAGCAGAAGCCCCAGGTTGAACAGGTGAAACATCTTCAAGAAGGAAAAAACAAACAAACAAAACAAATCAAGCCCTGTTGCCATGGCCCACATTTGACAAGGAGTAACACCAAGACCTGGAGTCCTGGGAACATTCCAATATTTCGATCACTCTGAATCCTAAACTCCTCGACTTGTTTGTTCTCCAGTCAACGTCCACCGGAGGATTGCTGCAGGGCAGGTGGAGTTGCTCTCGAGCACCGGAGCACGAACAATGCTTTCATTAGAGCAGGAACATGAACCAGGAAGCTTCTGCTGGGAAAAAAAAAACAAAACAAAGAAACAGCACTGGAGAGGTGGTAGCAGAAGCCCTGGGCTGCTGCGGTTTCATTTTCTGCCTCATGTTCTTCTGAAAAGCACGCTCTTGAGTAAACGGCCAGGCGGCAAGCAATGGCTGCTCCTCTACCTTTATGGAGGACAGTGTTTTCCTCAGGCCGGGAAGGAGCGCCCATTAGCCGCTGCCACAACAGCTCATCAAAACATGAAAATCCATCCAAACTGGGTCAGATATTTTACAACTCTAATGTTACTCCGGTTCCTCAGCTCACTCAGGGTCTCCAGATGCCACCTGAGATGGACTCATTGGGGTTGTCAGAGATGTGAAGATAGATTTAAAAGTCTGCATGTGTGTGTGTGTGTGTTGGAGGGGGGCGCCATCAGCTCACCACTTTGAACAAGATTCAAAATGGGGAGCCCAGCTCAGTTCAACCACATCTACATGCTGCTGCAGCAGCAGCAGCAGCTCGTTCTTCTGCGGTAGAGGAAGTCCCCCGCCTTCACCTGTCTCCGTGTTTGCAGTTTCCAGTTGTGAAGTTCCACGAGGGGATCGCAAATACTTAACCTTCTGCTAAGGGGCTCTGGAAGACCTCCGTGGCACACAGCTCGGTGTTGCTCCAGTGGAGCTCATGGGGTGTGCAATGTGGTTCACCACACAAGAGAAGTGGTTTGGAAGGTCAACAAGCTCCAGGTGCAATGGAAACCAAAAAGGAAATTACCTGCGAGGCATCTCCACCGGTGGAGATCAGTCCACGGGGTGATCGATCGATCGATAGGGATCACCGCGGATTAGATTACAAAACAAGGGAGGGGGCAGCCGTATAAAAATCATACGAATATAAACCGTCGAGCTGAAATATGAGCTTTATTCGATCGAATCAGGAAGAGCTCGGCCCCGCGGTTCCCCCTGAGCAAACATCTCCACGCAGTTTGTTCTCCAACGGTCGGAGAAGCAACGATCGCCATTTGGAGCTCCGGCCGCCGAGTGGCGCCGGGCCGCGGCCGGCCGGACTAAAAGTACTAAAATATAATGATATTAAATAAAATAAAAGGAGATATTTTTCCTCGGAGGATGGTCATCCCCAACCCCGTCTCCCCCCGGACGACACTCCGGTCCGGCCATGTTAACGTTCCTCCTCGCGACGGCTCTGCGTGGGTTTGCGACCATTAACCGCAGTTAGCCGCTAACGGCTAATCTCACCGAGCGCCGTGGGGGCTCGACGGCGGGTTCGGCGGAGGGCGGGGGAAACCCGGTTACCTTTCCTGGGTTTCACGGCACCGCTGGTTGTCGGCTCGCCTGAAATGGACGCGGGAGTGGAGACGCGTCGGAGGCCGGGCCGCCCGCTTCTTTGCGCCTTCCTGGCTTTACGGTCCGGTGCTAACGGATGTTAGCCGCCTAGCTCCTCGGGGAGAGACGACCAGCCGCCCAGTAAAGGGAGGCTCCAAGACCTAAAATGGCGCTGGTGGTGTTTCGTGATCCCGTCCCACGGAACGAGTCCACGGGAGATTCTCGGTGCACGTCGACTCCCCGACAAAAACACGCGTGTTTTGTTGTTTTTTTTTTTCTTTCTTCTCGGGGTTCAACGTTTTCTGGTTGCGGAGGTTCGTCACGCAGCGTTAGCTCACGAGGCTAATCGGTCAGACCCAAGTCGCGCGAGATTTGTTTTGCGGTGGGAGTCGAGCAGGGTGGTGACGGCGCATGCGCAGTCACACCCCGGTGCATCATCCTGTTCACACAGAACACCATCTCCACCTCTTCTATCTCCTTCGTGTTTGATATCTGGGTGTTAACTCACTCGAACATAAATACTAACTTCCCTGAGCTTTCTTCTGGATACTGGGCCTTATTTTCTCTGTTCTTCAGTCAGCATTTACCATATTATAAAACCTGCACTCCAACCAGACCTGCAGCACTGCTTGTCTGGGTGATGCACTGTCCGAGATACCCCCAGGTTCTGTAGGTATCTCAGATGTTTCGTGTCAAACGTGTTTCGTGTCAACATCTTTGGCTGAAACAGGCGCCGATGTGTTGTCGCAGTCAGACACACACACACACACACACGCACGCACAGCGACCTCCCAGTGAGAAGCCATTCTTTGGGGATAATGGGCTCCTTCACCAGTGACTGTTTACAGGTCTTTAACATTTCAAAGCTGGAGCTTCTCCAATTCTTCTCATTGTCCATCCAGGGGGAGATGTGTCAGCTCCCCACTCTGACCCACAGCTGTCCTTCAGTAAAGCCAGGGGAGTGGGGGTGTTAACTATTTTTACCCGACTAGGGCACATAACGCCCCCGATCACTGAGATGGATTCCAACCTGAGCCTCAGGGGGGGGGGGGTTACCATGACAACCACACACACACACACACACAAACACACCTCCTTGTTTGTCACTCATTGTTTACGGTGTGCGGTCCCCAGGAGGTTATCACACAGACATGGGTGAAGGCCAGCCTGCTGCTTCAGGTGCCTGAGGAGCCTCACCATCTCACCATCTGATGGATGCAGAAACCCCCTCCACACATGGGTTTGCAGCAAACAGGAGCAGCACCCCTTCAGCTCAGCCCCTGTGGTTTAAACCCTCCCCTCCCCCTATGTGAAATGGACTGTTCCAACCGTACCTCATGTACAGTTACATCATGTGACATAACAGCCTAAAATCCCCTTTGGTGCCACCATCTTTGTTACCATGGTGTCTAAAGGGGTCAGTAGAGACCCCACCCAGCTCCAGCTCCATCTCTATCTCCACCTTCTCCCGTTCAGGTTGTGGAAGCCGACTTCCTGCTCATCACTTTCTGTAGGAGGAAACCTGTCTCATGCGTGTTACCATGACAACCAGCCAGCAGATGAACGGCCGCCATAAAAAAGATGGATTCAAGATTCAAAGCATACGTAAATGGATGAGGGGAAAGGCTCCTGAGGAACAGGAGGAATGTGAGGAACATGAGGAATGTGAAGGACATGAAAATGTGAGGAATATGAAGAATGTGAGGAACATTAAAACCTGAGGAACATCGAGCATGAAAACGTGAGGAACATGAAGAACGTGAGGAACATGAAGAACATTGAGAACATGAGGAATGTGAGGAAAATGAAAGTGAGAGGAATACGGACACATGAGGAACATTAAAACCTGAGGAACTTGAAGAACATGAAGAATGCGAGGAACGTGTGGAACATGAAGAACATGAGGAACGTGAGAATCATGAAGGACATTAGCAACTTGAGGAACGTGAGGAACATGAAGAACTTGAGGACCGTGAGGAACTTGTAGACATGAGGAACATCAGGAATGTGAGGAAAATGAAGAACATGAGGAACGTGAAGAACATTAGCAACTTGAGGAACGTGAAGAATGTGAGGAAAAAGAAAACATGAGGAGTGTGAAGAACTTGGATAACGTGAGGAACATGAACCGACCAGGAGAAGCTTTGCTCACGACCAAGAGATACTTTCAACAGAATAGTCAGGTGCCCTGTTGAAGGAGATTCTCTTCAGCACCACAGCAACAGATGAGCCCGCCATGGTGCTGCTGGTGGGATGTAACGGTCCACCAGATAGTGTCCACTCCTTAGCTGAAGATCTGGTCCACACTCAACGGTTCCACGGGTCCCACGTGAGGGAACAGAACACACACTCACAACGTGCACCTCAGAACCTGGATGGAGAACCGCACCTTCCGCCTGAGAGGCCTTTCCTGAGATGTTCATCTCAGATGGTTTGGAGTCAGCAGCTCCTCAGTGAAGATAATATAAGATCATTGGAGATCATCCAAGCTCAAACTGAGACCTAATCAGGGTAGGGGTGTGTGTTTGTGTGTGTGTTGTGGAGTGTAAACTGTCACAGACACTTCTCTCAGAACAGAGATCAGAGATAAGGTCTGAACTTTCACTTTATCTCCATCAGGGTCAGGACAACCTGGAGTGAGTGTGTGTGTGTGTGTGTGTGTGTGTGTGTCTGTGACATTTGGTCAGAGAGGAACGGCTGAAGGTAACATCTCAGCCGTGAGTCTCCTCAGGTCCCGTGCAGTCACAGCTCAGGTCTTCCCCTGAAGTTTGGAGAACCTCCTGCAGAAACCACATCTCAATGATAAATCCTCAGCGCCCGTTACCATGACAACACCTGAGATCAGCCTGCTCCTGAACCTACATTCTGTGTGTGTGTGTGTGTGTGTGTGTGTGTGTGTTTGTGTGTGTCTGAGCCACCACAGGTTAATGTGTTACTGCAATGGGAATCACAAACCAGCCCGTCTGAACTTTGACCCCACGGCGGAACACGTGGAGGCTCCACCTACTCTGAGGACCTGCTGCTTCTGGAACACACACACCAACACACATCGACACACACACACACACACACAAACACTTACACATAACACACACACACACACACACACACACACACACAAACAAACACATACACATTACCAGAACCACACACACACACAGACACACACACACACAGACAAACATACATGGACACTTACACTTACCCACACAGACACACACATTCACACACACACAAACACACACAGACACACACACAGATACACACACACAAACACACACACACACACATACACACACACACACACACACACACACACACACACACACACACACACACACACACACACACACATACACATGTAAACACACACACATACCCATTACCAGAAACACACACAAACACCACATAAACACAGATACACAACACACCACACACACACACACACAC
>CAAKHD010013506.1:0-22920 GCA_901007705.1 Fistularia tabacaria
GTGTGGGGGGGGGGGGGGGGGGCTGGGGGGGGGGGTGGGGGGGAACCCGAGACGCCGGGGCCGGGGGGGTGGGGGGGGGGGGGGGGGGGGGGGGGGGGGGGAGGGGGGGGGGGGGGGGGGGGGGGGGGGGTGACGTTAACGACGCCGATATTTAATCGTTCCGGTTTCCTCGGCTCACGTCGATCAGATTTCCCGTCCCCCCCTCGGGGAGGGAATGAGAGGTTAGGGATAGGCGCACAGCATGAAGTCAGGCCTATTGTGTCTTCCAAAGGTCAGGTGTCGTTACCATTGAACGGGGACGGGCCCCCGAGGAGGTGGGCTGAGAAAAAAAACCACGCCGGGAACGACTCAAGACGCATCTGCGCTTTGCCAGACGGGACAATGAGGGCGGATCGGGTGACCTCGGCCGGGCCACGGGGGAACCGAAATAATCGTCGTTCCCCGGTAAATTGCGCGACTCGCCGTCGCACACGAGCCGACGCAGTTGGGCGGTATTTTTGCGTTTGTCTTGTCGGTTTACGCTACGCGCAGAGCATTCGAGGAGCTACCTGTTTTGGCGGTGACGGAGTGAGACGGCTGGCTGCGGCCCCCGTCGTTCTCCGCCATGATTCTGAGCGTGTACTCGGTGTACGGCCGCAGGGACCGGATCTCGGCGGGCGAGCCGTACACTTTGTCCTCACGCACGAAACCGTCGGCGCTCTCGACCCGTACGACGTAGTGCGTGGCGCCGCTCCTCGCGCCGAACTCCACCATCAGCGTCCGGCTGTCCTTGGGCTTCACCGTCCGGATGGGATCCATCACATCGGGAGCTGAAAGAGTTGAGAAACGGCCTTTTTAAGCATTTTAACGCAATCAATAGGAGTATATTTTCCTTCCACTTGGGCGTTCTGGAATCTGTGGAGCTTGAAAACGATCTCGCGTCTGTCAGTCGAATTAGATTTTCGCAGTTGGAAAATGGCTAGACGCTACAGCATGTTCTGGTACAGGAGAGCTTCTCTGATTAGCTTAGCAGTACAGTACACTTTAGCTCGTAATCTAAAGATCGATGTCCTAAGAGGGAATGGAGTGCAATGAAACGAGCCCACAACCAGTGTTTTTTGTGAAAAAAAATCAGGGTTAAATGTCAATAAGTCGCACCAAGACAGAGACGTTTCGTAAACAAATCCAGATATGATCCAAAATATGCAGCGCAACTGTTTATCGGCTTTTATTCGAATGGAAAATGACCGAACTTTACAATGCAAGCGATGTTACTCGCTCACGGTACACCTTTGGTGCCGCTCACCTGTCGTCGACCGGACATCGGCACCGCTCAGTACCTCCTGGAGATCGTCCAGAGCTTCAACTGTGAAGACGTAGGCGGTGTTCGGGGACAGGGAGTTGACGGAGCCCATCACGGTGTTGGGGCCGAACTGGGCGAAGGCGACGGGGGTCTCCGGGGAGCTTTTTGGGGCCACGGTGATCTTGTACGAGACGGCTCCCGTGTACTTGGTCCATCTGAGGATGGCAGTCTTGGACGTTGTTGAGAACACATGAACCGTGAGATCTGGTTCAAGAGACGAAGGCACGCTTAGATTTAAGAAATCAATTATTCGTAAATTTACATTCATTTATCAATTTCATTGATGAATTGTTAAAAAAATTGAAATTGATTCATAGAATTGTTATTCACTGACAGTACCTGAAGCAGAAGCAGCCTGTAAATTAAAAAGAGAAAAGGATTAGCAAATTCTGCATGAGTTATGCGTCACATACAAACTATGATGGATGACACTCTGCGCTTTTGGATTTAAATGTTTCGTATTTGTTGATTAAAAAAAAAAAAAGAGAGCCCTTACCTGTGAGCACACGACGAGGACGACAGAAATCCCGAGCCACCCCATCGCACCCCTTCTTTCTCTCTCTTTCGCCAAAACGCTCCTTTCTACTTTTTCTGGATTCTTGACAGAGCCTCGCTGCGAACGATGTGCCCCGTTTCTAGAAGGTGTCTGGTGTCCGCTGAGCTTGAAATACCCGAAACCCACACCCTCCCCATTGGAGACAGGTGTCCAATCAGAGCCAAGCAAGCGTGCACCCCGGGGCGGGTGAAAGGTAAGCACCCTGCTAGCTAGGGGCTAGCCATTCTATATTCAATTCAAGGAACAATCATGTGAAAAAAGGCAGAACTCTGGCAAAGAAAGTTGACTCGTTCACTTTCACAAAAGGAAAATTGCTTGAGGTGAACCTACTTTTCGTAACAGCAGAAGCTTATTCACAGCAGAGAGCGAAACGGCTCATGTTCTACGCTCGTACTTTGTCCGAAAACCGGGGGTGAGCAGTCACAATATTATGATTAGATCTGAAACCGCGGCGTCGAGTGAGAAAATCCCTTCCTGGTATAATTTCTGAGTGTGTCCGAAGCTCAGGAGAGCCGTTTCATCAATCAGGATATGACACACAAAATAAGAATCAACGCAGATTTGACTTTTTCAGTGTATCATTTGAAGAATTTGTGAGTGTGTAGAGCAGGTGTGGACCACACTCTCTGAGGTCCAATTGAACTTGTCAAACTTATAAGACCTTCATTGACAACAGAGTTAGCCAAGACGTAAATGCACGCCATGATATTCAGCCAGATCAGCGACTGTTTTGCCGCACGGTCTCACACATCAGAAGCTGTCCTGAAACCACGAAAATCTCAAGTTTAGAAGAACACTGAAAACATCGGACGAAAAGCCCTTTCAGTATCAGCATTTTTGGGAAGTAGAACGTTCTGGACCTCGATAGTTAGCAAATATTTATGGATGCTTGCCCCGTTTTTCAAGTTCTAAATGGACTCGCTCCTAAGAAAGTAAACAAGCCATGGAGTAAAATACCAGAGCATCGCCCAGAGGAGACGGTCACGTTCACCGGCGCAGGACGAAATTTGGCCAAACGGTGGTGGAATTCGCCGCCAGCCCTTGTCAGGAACCGTAGCAGTGACTTCACTTTTAAAAGCGCTCAGAAACTTTGGGTGAAAACTAACCAGACATGCACACACAGGTAGATGATCCCCTTTATGGAGCGATGGGGGCGTCTTTGAGGCTGCTTGTATGACGTCCGTGAAATGTCTATTGTGTATGCATCTCCTTTGTATATTATCTAAGTTTATGTTTTTTGTTCTTACCTGCCTTGGGACTGCGGATGAAAATTAGCTCCTGTGCTAACTCCAGCATATCTACATTGATGCATTTTGCTGAGATGTTGATTAATATGTACTGTCCTAATTTAAATCAATTTAAAAAAAAAATGATTAAGGTGAGGAAACCCTGCCTTTTGCCAGTGCAGAGACCTCGGACGGATGTGCCAGCTCCGTGTGGGCGGCCTTCTGCCTCGACCGGCCGGGGTAAAACTAAAGAAAGACAAGAACTGCGAGACAGAAAGCTGTGAAAGAGTGTGATAGAGGCAGAAGGGGAGTGTGAGGGTTGGGAGGAACAGGCACAAATGATTGATTAGTACTCATTTTAATCGAACTGGCGGTTACATCGTGAAAGCTGAAGTGATACAATAATTTTCTTTCATATTCGTAAAGGAATAAAAGAAATTTCTTGGATGTATGTCATATGGAGCATAATCAAACCTCTGACCCATTAGGATAATATACCAGGGCAAGCCGGCAAACCGATTGATTTTGTATTTTATCTTCACAATTTGGTAAATATGAGATTTCGTTAAAAGTCATGTCAATCTAGATGATAGCTAATCTTCTCTTCCTTTGGGCTTTTCCCTTCAGGGACCACAGCGAATCAACCTTCTCCATCTAAGCCTATTCTCTGGATCCTCCTCTCTTCATGTCCTCTCTCACTACCTCCATACATCTTCTCTCTGGTCTTCCTCAAGACCTCCAATTCCAATATCTTCACTCTCCCTCCTCTGTTCATGACCTAACCATCTCTGACCTTCTCTCCAAAACATCTAGCATGATGGACTCATGCCTGATCCTCTCCATCCAAAGAGAACCTCCACATCTTCATCTCTGCCACCTCCAGCTCTGCTTCCTGTCTTTTCTCCGAACCATCCATCATCTCTGCTCTCACCACTGTCTCCTCCGGCTTTCCTTTCATTCTGGCTGATGTTCTTCTATCACATAGTACCCCTTAAACTTTTCTCCACCCATTCCAACCTGCTTGATCCCTTTTCTTTACCTCTTTTCCACACTAATCTAATTTATAGCTAATAAAAGCTGTTAATTTACATTTATATTCTGTGGATAAAACTTCGTGTTTATGGCTGAAAATGTTTAAAATCCTGTGATTGCGGGTATTAAAAGAAAAAAACAAAAAACTACAACTCCCAGTCGTGGTTTGATGACGTCACACGACCGACCAGGAAGTGCCAGGAAGAGAGGCGCGGAGGAAACAAGGGACAAGATGGCAACTGGCTCGGAACATGGGCTAAAAAGGATAGTTTGGAAAAGTAAGTTCACCCCGCCGGATGACAACTTGTTAAATGTCGTGATTCTGGGTTACATCCGCGAAACGTTTCGCGTTCAAGTGCGCAGAGATGTTTAGAGTCGTGTTGTTGTTTTTTGTGAACGAAAACCCGTTGTTTCCCTTGTGACTTCCTCGCACTGAAAACAACACCCCCGAAATAAGTTCAGTCATTCCGTTGTTTATCATAAAAGAGTCGGAGTGAGAAATTAGCAAAAGTTATCGTAGTACTTGTTCCCGACACCGCCCGGCATCGCAGTTTTCCCCGGCTTTCTGTCCCGAACTGAACTACTTGTTGAAAGTAGAGTGGGGTCGGAGTGTCGCCGGGAGCCCCGCCTCAGCGCCGCCGGCCGGCGAGCCTTCCTCCCCGGGTGACAGCGCCGCAACCCCCGGCTGACATGTCAGTGCGTTTCTGCCTCTTAATCTCTCCCCTTTCGTCCCCTCTTAATAACACTTCATTTAAAAACAAATCTTGATAACGGTCCTGGCGGTGGCAAAGATACACTTTTTTAGGATTCGACTAAACTTTTAAAAAACAATTACAGGTGACATAATTTAGTCATTATTGTTTCAAAATATCATTGAAGGATAGCCTGAAAGTACTTGTTGAATTTCCCAATAATCTGTAAATTGTAAGTATGTTTAGAAAATGACTGAGTGTATCGTTGTTCGTCCAAATGACGTATGAATGACGGTTGCATGTCTCTGTAAGAGGCCCTCTGATTGGTCCAGGGTGAAACCCTCCCGTCCAATGACAGCTGGGATTGGCTCCAATAATCCTGACGATAATAACAATGATAATAAAGAATCATATTTAATAATCTTCACTTCCTGTCTTCGGGGGCCGCCACAGCCAGTCACCTTCCTCCAACTCGCTTCCTGTCCTCTTTCCCTCCGTCCATAAACCTCCTCTCTGGTCTTCCTCTCCACCTCAGCATCCCTCCACCCAGATCTTCTCCATCCCTCCTCTGTCACGGCTGATAGCTTACGTCCACCTTGTCCAGTGTTTTAGATGGGGGCAGGCTCAGTTGGTCCTGTCTGCATGCCGAAGTGTCCTCGAGCAAGGCACTGACCCCCCACCCCACCCCATCCCAGTTGTTCCGGATAGTTTGCGGTTTGCATGGCAGCTGTGTGTGAATGGGTGAATTTAAATCAAAATCCTTTGAAGCCACAAGATGTTGAAAGTGCTATACAAGAGGAGGAACGTTTACTTAAGTTGTAATTGCGTTGTGTTTTTTGCGTTGAAGTCAAGCAGCAAAAAGGGTGTGATTTAAGCTGTGTTGTTGTTTTTATTTATTTGTTTTTTACAGAAATAAAAGAAACCATTATCGCAGACTGCAGAAAGTCTGAAGTATGGAAGGTAAGCATAAAAATAAAACAAGCAGAAAAATTCCTGCAGAAATATTTCAAGTAGCTGCTACTTGTTGCGAAATAATCAGCATTGACCGCCTCCCAAATTGTCACGGAGGTCAAGGTCATCGTGGACTTCTGCATGGGAAAGGACTCGGCTAGTCATTCTTTAACTTGCCCATGTAGAATAAAAGAAATGAAACAATTTTCTCTTATTTTGGCAGAACATCGTACATAGTATGAAGTGCTTCTCCACTGCAGGGAATGCTTCAATTGCCAACCTGTGCTCTTCACAGATACTGATTCTGGATCCCTTCACCACCAGACTCCTGTCATCGTGCTGCAAGATGTCGGACCTGATGTCAGAGAAAATAACAAGTAGGTTGGAATTTCATAAAGCGAAGGGGTTTTGCAGGCCGCAGTCGTGGACGTTTGAACTGAGCGCTTTGTTTCTCCAGTTGTGGAGGACCTGTATAAAAGCAGAGAACCCGTGCCAGAAATGAAAGCCATCTACTTCATGACGCCGACGCCTGAGGTTTGCTCTCGTAACAACCATGACCTTGGCATTTTCGCTCGAGCCCGATTCGCTGTCACATCTGCCGTCTCGATTTAACAGTGTGTGCGGGCCATGATTTCTGACTTCGTCCCCAAAGCCAAGTATAGATCAGCATATGTTTATTTCACCGACTGTAAGTAGAGCTCGGCAAGCCTCTCGCAAGTGCGATTGCATAAGTTGCCGTGTTTTGTCCGTTTCCGCATCGGTTAAAAGTGTGTTTCGCTCTCCCAGACTGCCCCGACGACCTCTTCAACAACATGAAGCTGCAGTGTGCAAAGCACATACAAGTATGCAAGGAAATAAACCTTTCCTTCTTGCCCCAAGAGGCGCAAGTAAGTGTGTTCTCCGAGGTCCTTTTCGAATACTGCACTTCATATGTCCTCTAGATGTCGACCCTCAATTTTTTTTTTTCCAAAGGTGTTCACGTTCGACAACCCGGCAGCCTTCAAGAGCATCTACAGCCCCAACAGCCAGGACAAAACGAAGACGCTGGCGGCGCTGGCAGACCAGCTGGTCACGCTCTGCGCCACGTTGGACGAGTACCCGGGGGTCAGGTATAAGAAGTAAGTGGCGGCAGATCCGGTCCGGAGCCCAGCCCCCTCAGCAGAGGGACGCACGTACGAGAAGAACCAGAACTCAAAGCAAAGGCATGCGTTTCCTCAGTGTGAATTTATCACAAAGCTAAGCTTAAAACGGCGGACTCGGAGGAACTGCGTTTTAATAATCCCGCTCCCTTATTTTATTTTTATTTTTTTGAAATCTACTTTTTATTAAGTATGCTAGGACACATGTGCGAGCTGTGAAACGGCGCTGAGGTTTGATGGAGGAGCTGAAGGCGGGGGTGGGAGAGCAGCAGGGATCAGCTCTGAGCCCCCTCTTGTTTGCTCTGCTGACAGACGTGGTCAGACAGGAACCTCCGCGGACTATGATGTTTGCAGATGACACTGTGATCTATAGTAAGAACCGGGAACAGGTTGAGGAACATCTAGAGCGTTGAAGGTATGATCTGGGGGTGAGCTGCAGCAACACGTGTCTGAATTAGAGGTGGAACGGTGAGGCGTGGAGATGAAGACGGTGGAGGAGCTACTGTTCAGAGCGATGGAGGAGAGGTGGAGAAATGTGTCAGTGGTGATAGAAGACTATGAAAGGAAAGGTGGAGAAGACAGGTGAGAGCATGGGGTTTGGAGACACTGAGGCAGAGATGAAGATGTGGAGGTTCCTCTTTGGGAGTGAGGAGGATGGAGAGGATCAGGAACAAGAGGGACAGTGCATGGGACAGTTTGGTGTTCTGGAGATAAAGTCAGACTGAGACGGTTTGGACATGGACCGAAGAGGGATGGTGAAGATCTGGGTAGAGGGATGCTGAGGTTGGAGCTGCCAGGGAGGAGGTTTAGAGAGAGAAGAAAGGAAAAGAAGGTTGATTATTATCAAAATATATGTTTTAAAAACCAGGGTCCCACCATTTATCTCCAGCACATCCAGCAGCGTTAGAAATGATTTCCAGTCAAATCTGATAAGCACCTCGGTGAATCCAAGTCACATTTTCTCACAACTCCTGCCCCGTCCAGAGACAGCTGCAGGGACAATGCCAAGATCCTGGCGGAGCTGGTGGACAACAGGCTGGCCAGATATTACGAGCTGGACGACAGCGGCAAGAAAAAGGTGAGGCCGGTGTTTTTTCTTTCCGACGGGATGTTTACAGGGTAAACGCCGGATCAGCCTGTGTGGTGTTTAGAAAGCGAGGAGATTCATAAGAGGAATGCAAGGCGTAAGCGGAAAGCCCTCATCCGTCATGACGGGGAAGCGGGTTTGCGTCCCAAAACTAGTCAAATATTCACCGTTTACATCGACGTGTCCCCTCCCCGTTGCCTCAGGGGAAGACGCAGGCACAGCTGCTGATCGTGGAGAGAGGTTTCGACCCGGTGAGCCCCATCGTGCACGAGCTGACCTACCAGGCCATGGCCTACGACCTCATCGAAATCCACAACGACACGTACAGGTGAGGCGAACTTCCCTCCCGTGTCCCGCGCCGCTCGTCCAGCCGGCCGCCTTGCGCCTTCAAACCGTCCCCGTGTTTTCCAGGTACAAGTCCAAAGACGGCTCGGACAGGCAGGCGCTGCTGAACGAAGACGACCAGCTCTGGGTGAAACTCAGGCACAACCACATCGCCGACGTCTCGGCGTAAGTACGAGGCCACCCGAGAGCCGCTCGGGACGTTTTCTCTCGCGATCCCCGAGCTTCACCCCGTATTTTCACACGCTTTCAGACAAATCCCCAAGATGCTGAAGGAAATATCTGCCAACAAGAAACAGCCCGACGGGAAGGTCAGCGCGTCGAGGTGCGTTCTTTCCTAATCTCCTGCGCCACGTGAACATCTGTAATCCTTGGTTTTCCAGATCACCATCAGCAATTTGGCCCAGCTGATGAAGAAGATGCCCGCCTTCCGGAAGCAGATCACAGAGGTATGTGGTGTTTATGGTATCAGAAGAAATCAGATTTCTTATCTGAGATGGTGAGAAGAATCCTCTAAAGCATAGGTGTCAAACTCTGGCCCACAGTGTAATTCTATCTGGCCAGTGAAGCCATAGCAAATGACTATTAGCGTTAGCCCGCCGCTATCCTAGCCTGCAGCGTATGGACTGCTAATGCTACAAATCCCAGAATGCTCTGCTTGTGTTTTGTCGCGAAAATCACAACAGGACCCGTAAACGCCCTCCTCTGTTGACAGCAGTCATAGCCAACTTATGCTAACACTGGCACCGTGCTAACCCTCCCCAAATAGAAGGGCAGAAAACAGTTACTTTATTTTTGGACATTTATTATTAGCCTGTGGAAAAAGGTTACTGATGAAATTGAATTCAGAAGGCTGCAAATAAAAAGAGGCGTACAATTTTTATTTCATTTATTGAAGAAATGACTGACTGATGTGTTTTTTCATCTGAATTTCCATTTTGCATGAGTGCAACATGAAGTTCTATATTGTCTAGTATGAAGCTTTGCTTGTTCCAGATTCAGTTTTGAAGCCAAACTTGTTTGGGTCAAGATGAAAAGCTTCATTGTTTTATCTGGAGGAAGATTTTCTTCAATAAATATCAATGTTGGCCCGCCACTTTGACCCACTTTTGAATTTTGGCCTACTGTGGATTGGAGTTTGACCCTCCCCCCCGATCTAAAGAGTTGTTTACAATGGAGTATTGTGATATTTTAAGTACCAGCGATCAGTGCAGGAGGTCCCCACAGCCAATCATCTCACCCCTTCCTCCCGCATCATCTAACTTCATGTCCTCTTTCCTTCCATCCGTAAACCTCCCTGGTCTTCCTCTAGTCCTCCCGTCTTGCTGCAGTTGTCCTCGGGTCCGTACCTCCACCTTCTCCCTGCTCCCACTACATATCACAATGTCATCTGCAAACGTCATCACAGTCCAGGGAGATGTTGACGTGTAAACACAGACAGCATGGATAGTCATGTAGAGCCCCAGACCAATAACTCTTCTTCCTCCTGTGAGATTATTTCCAGACTCCTTCTGCCGCCGTAAAGGAAGAAAAACAGCTCACCGTTGTCACATTCTATTTTCTCTCTATCTCAACTCCAGAAAACAACCCACCTGCAGTTGGCCGAGGACTGCATGAAGCACTTTTCGAACAACGTGGAGAAGCTCTGCAAAGCCGAACAGGTCTGTTAAAACCTTACCACCGAACCAGGACGGTAAAAGCCGAGCCTCGAGGTCTGAGCAGTAGGCTGTTAATAAATGAGGCGTTTCCTAATTCAAACTCAGATATGAAAACACGTAGCGCCGTCTGCTCGCCCGGGGGCTCACGGTAGTTTCTGCCTTGCAGGACCTGGCAGTGGGTCTGGATGTGGACGGGATGAAAGTGAAGGACCCCATGAGGACCCTGCTGCCTGTGCTGCTGCACCCGTACAGCACCTACGACAAGATCAGGGCCGTGCTGCTTTACATCTTCAGCCTCAACGGTACGCTTCGGCCTCAACACGGTCATCCGGGTAGACGCCGACGACAGCCTTCATGGCCCCCCCTGTCTCTCTTCGGTCTGGAAACAGGAACGACGGACGAGAACCTGAGCAAGTTCATCCAGCACGTAAAGATCGAGGACGAGCAGGAGTTCATCCTGAACTGGAAAGAGCTGGGAGTCCCCATCATCACGTCGGTAGGTGGAGAATCCGAGGGCCGCCGTCGACAGACCCGCTGAAACCTCCCCTCCCCCCAGAGCGCTCATTGTTCCCCGGTGCTTTTGTGCGCAGCCCGGCTCCTTCTCACGCAAACCCAGCCGACGGGACCGCTCCCAGGAAGAACACTACAACCTCTCCAGGTGGACGCCGGCCATCAAAGATGTGATGGAGGTCGGTGGGATGCGATAAGATCTCGGCCCCAAACTATGAGTGGAATATGTTCACCATCTCGACCTGATATAGATCACCGTGCCGCCGCGTCAGGCGTCTGTGGGGAAAACCGTTGAGAACTCAAGGGGATGTTCAGATGCAGGTCATCCGATAGGCGTGTCAGATTTGTGTTTGCGCCTTGAAAAGCTCAGGCACGCAAAGGTGGCGTTGCACCGGCGTCTGACACTCAAAAGCTTCTATTGTGTGTAAAATGTTTTCTGTGGAGATTTCCATGACCGGACGTCACCGCCGCCCGTTTTCCGACTTTGGAAACCGAGCAGTTTTCACGTCAGGATGATTTCTAATTCGTTTTAAATTAATAAAAATTAAAAAAAAAACAATCAAAATGCTGCATTTCGTTGTTTGGAAATGTTCCAAACAGTTTCTCATGAGATGGCAAATATATTCTGAATTACATGTGATTTTTCTATCATGCTAACGGTGTCGTGTTTGATACCGTGTGAAGAACATGGATGGATGGACGGATGGATGTATTTAATCCGTTGATCGGTCGCATTGCGTGACTGACAGGCGACAAACCCGTCTGTTTTCAGGACGCCGTGGAGAACAAACTGGACGTGAGAGAGTGGCCGCACCAGTCCGAGTGTCCCGCCGCCTGGAACGGCTCCGGGGCCGTCAGGTGGGATCCATTAACACGCCTTCCTCTGCGGAGTCTCCGTGTTCTCTGGGGTCCTCCAACAGTTGGAGACCCTAAATTGTCCAGACGTCTGAATGAGAGGGTGAATGTTTGTGTCTATATGAGGTGTGAAATGTTTTATGTCTCTATATGTGAATGAGAGAGTGAATGGTTGTTTGTCTATTGGACGTTTAAATGAAAGGTTGAATAAAATGAATAGAACTTTATTAATCCCGTAGGAAATGTCTCTGTGAATGAGATAGTGAATGGTTGAATGTATATGACATGTGAATGAATGAATGAATGAATGGTTGTATGTCTATAGGGAGTGAGTGATGACATGTGAATGAATGAGTGAATGGTTGGATTTCTATATTTGAATGAGTGAGTGAATAAATGTCTATATGTGAATGAATGAGTGAATGGTCGTTTGTTCTCTATTTGAATGAGTGAGTGAATGTTGTATTTCTGTATGTGAATGAGCGAGTGAATGTATGTCTATATGTGAGTGAGTGAATTTACGTCTTTATGTGAATGAGTGAGTGAATGAAAGCACGTCTATATGTGAATGAGTGAGTGAATGAATGTATGTCTATATGTGAATGAGTGAGTGAATGAATGTACGTCTATATGTGAATGAGTGAGTGAATGGTTGTTTGTTCTCTATGTGAATGAGTGAGTGAACGTTGTATTTCTGTATGTGAAAGAGTGAGTGAATGTATGTCTATATGTGAATGAGTGAGTGAGTGAATTTACGTCTTTATGTGAATGAGTGAGTGAATGAATGTACGTCTTTATGTGAATGAGTGAGTGAATGAAAGCACGTCTATATGTGAATGAGTGAGTGAATGGTTGTTTGTTCTCTATGTGAATGAGTGAGTGAACGTTGTATTTCTGTATGTGAAAGAGTGAGTGAATGTATGTACTGAATGACTTTTAATCTTGTAAACCTCCGCCTTCACGCACGCTTTGACGAACGGTGCTGGTGAAACCCCGCCGCCTCCAGAGACGCCATGTCTCCCTCTAGTGAAGAATCGTAGCCACTGCGTTTCCGCCGTCACGCCTCGGTCACAGTGCGCGTCCTCCTCTGTGTCCCACAGTGCTCGTCAGAAGCACAAGGCCAGCGCCCAGGACGAGCGCCGGAGCGGCTCCCGCCTCATCGTCTTCATCATCGGCGGCGTCGGCTACTCCGAGATGCGCTGCGCCTACGAGGTCTCGCAGGCGGTCAAATCCTGCCAGGTCATCATAGGTGGGCGCTCCTCCAAGCTTCCTTTGAGAGGCGGGAAAACGGATTTGATGAAGAGTATTTTCCCACCGTCGCTGCTGTTCTCCTGCCTGACGTTCTCAGCAGAACATTTGAATCATGCTTATTTGTCATGCCTGTGCTTATTCTGGTAGATTTTGTTGATAATTTACCGGTGCCCATTATGCATATTTTATACGTGTCTTCATTGCACTTTTATATTGTTTTAATGCTAATGGCGACCCTGCCGTGTGAAAGACACTGAATTTTCTTTTCCTTCCAGGGTCTTCTCATATTCTGACGCCCACCCGCCTCTTGGATGACATTAAGGCTCTGAGCAAAGGCCAGATGGAGACTTTCACAATAGACGATGGAGGCAAAGCCTGAGCCCCCGCAGACTAACACACACACACACACACACACATACCGTTCCTTCTAAATCTCACTCAGCACTGCAACACACACACACACACACACAACTTTATGAATGGAAAACTAAGGGAATTGTTTTTAAAAAAAAAAAAAGAAAAGAAAAGAAAGAAATGATGCCTTCCACTAATCTTTACGCTGTACCAACATTAATCCGCCGCGAGTTTGCTGTGGATTTGACCGCAGATCCACTTTTAGGAATACTTTCTTGTGCCGAGGCTGTTTTCGAAGAGTCTTTGCTCAAGAAAGGAGGCTTCTGATGATCATGAACATGTTACAACTCAGTTCATCTCAATCTTCCACGAGCATTTTCGCCCATTTGAGATTTTTTTTTTTTTTTTTTTTTTCTCTGTACAGAGAAGTTTCCGGCAGTTTTTTCCAAAGCTGTGTATGGAACTGGTGGGACCGTTGGGTTGACGATCGTGGCACCAAACTAATGTACATATTGTATCTAAGCACTGAATCCCTGTCATCACGACTCACCTGTAACAACTTATTAACACTTGAAATATTTCCGAAGAAGCGTTTCAATGCAGTTACTTTTCCTCTCGATTTTGAACAACTGACTATTAAATGGATGACGTGGTTCACATTGTGCCTGCGGTTTGTCATTTTCAGATCGAAGCGGCTGCGAGCGATGACCTGGGATGGGGAAGAAAGAAAGAAAGCGCAGATAATATCTGTCCCACTTCTTTAGAAACGACGCTTATGTTACTTGTTTGTTTTTATACGTCGGGACGCACACAATACATACGTTTCCCGATCTTTTCTCGGTGAACGCGAGCAGGATGCCGCTGCTTTTGTGTCGCGAGTAACGGGGACAAACGTCGCACGGCACGCTGGATCAGAAAGTCAACGGATTTATGCGCCCATTGTTGCCCGACTCAATAGAACATGGGAAGACCCATGGAACAGGCCTAAAACACACCCGCTGACACCGACTGCGGCTGTATCGGGTGGCAGAGAAGGGGTCAGGTGATGCACTCTTGTTTCTTTTTCGTCCAAACCTGTGACCCCGATGGACGGCCCGACCTCACGGCTTCACATTTAGCCAAGAACATATTTCCCATCGTCTTTATCGTCAGTCGTTCAGATTATGTCTCACGTATTCGGGAAAATATCAAAACGATGAGCGGGTGTTTTTGTCCATCAAGGGGTCGCCGCAGCCGGTCATCTGCCTCCTTCAAACCCATTTGTTTTTGACTTCAAGAGGTGTTTTGATGAATCTGAGCATTTTCGTGCGCTCGCTTTGACAAAGAAGATTGAAATGATCAGGGACGGACCAAACTACTTGTTTCGTGCAGAGAACTGGATCAGGAAACTAAGAAAAAGATAGGAAGATGGAGAGGCAGACAGACAAAATGATTGATAGACAGAAATGACAGACGGATGGACATGCAGGCAGACGGAAAGATATATTGATTGATGGACATGTAGGCAGACAGCCAGATAAACAAAAAGATTGATTGATTGATTGATCGATAGACATAAAGGCAGACAGCCTGATAGAGAGATTGATAAACAGAAAGATACTTATTGATAGATCGACGGATAGATAAACAGAAAGATTGATAGATGATAGGCAGACAGCCAGATGGACAGATTGATAAACAGAACGATTGATTGATAGGTGGACAGAAAGAAAAGACTGATTGATGGACAGGTAGATAAAACTAGACAGGTGGATGATGGATGGATTGACAGATAGGTGGACAGAAGATAGATATTGATTGACAGATGGGATAACTGACTGACTGATTTGTAGACCAATGGAGAGATAGATCGATGTATTGATCGTGTAATAGGTTATTGATGGACACATTGGCAGGCAGACAGATAGATAGATAAATAGAAAGATGGATTGAATGTGTGATTTATAGATGGAACGATTGATGGATGGAGTGGGGGCGCCCCTGCTTCGCGCATGCGCACTACCTCAACGTCCGCTCTGCGTTTCATGGTTGCCATGACAACCCAAGGCCACCAGAAAGGGTGACAACCGCAGTCGTCCGGCCGGCGGTTCTCCCGCGTTTGCGTGAAAAATGTCCAGATGCTGTCGGAGGCGTACGAAGGTGCCGCGGCCCCCGGCCGTCAGAGCTGGCTGGGGGTCAGCGTGGAGAGGCGACAGGGCCCCGGCGTCCAGGAGTGGCCCGACGGGGCCAGATACGAGGGCGAGTTCGTCAACGGCCTGAAGCACGGCAGAGGGCGGTACACCTGGAGCGACGGAGAGGTGAGGCGGCGCCGCCCGGAAAGTTAGCTTTTAAGACCTAAAACAAACTCCCCAAGAAGACAAGAAAAAAAAAAAAAAAGCGCTTAAAACGCTGAAAAAATACGTCAATATTTGCTTTGATTGTTCTTTCACTGTTTTACGCCACAGGGGTTCAAATCACAGATTTATGCTAACGATTTTCCGGCTCGGTTGAAAGGCGCTAACTAGCTAGAAGCTATAATAAGTGTTTGTATACGGCCGCCAGTAAATCAAGAAATAAATGAAAATTAAATTAATAAATGAAAGGGTTTTCTAAACTTTTATCGTCAATATTTGTGGGAAGTAAAATATGTAAAGGTGTTTATTTCAGACATTCAACCAGCTGATCGGTTTTAAGTGCCGACCGTGACACCAGATTTATAAAATATTTCATAAATATCAAGAATATCTCCTTTCTCCTCCTCAGACCAAAGATCATTTTTCATTTCTCTCTGCTATTTGGGCTTCGGGCGAACAGTGTTCAGCGCTTCCGCCCCCAAAACAACGAGAAGGTTGCTGGTTCGATTCCGACCGGGAGAGGCCTTTCTGTTTGGAGTCTCCCATGTTCTCGCCTCAGGTCCTCCAGGTTCTCTGGGTTCCTCCAACAGTCCAAAAACAGGCTGGAGGCCCATCGGAGATGCTCAGTTGCCCAGATGTGCGAATGAAGGGGTGAATGGTCTTATGTCTATGAAGTGTGAATGGTTGCATGTCTCCGAATGAGGCGTGAGCGAGAAGGTGAATGGTTAGATGTCTCTGTGTCGTGTGAATGGTTTTATGTCTCCGAATAACGGGTGAATCGAGAAGGTGAATGGTTGGATCATTATACGTGGACCTGCGATCGATCCCGGGTGAACCCCATCTTTCGCCCAATGAGTTCAATGCAATAAAGTCACCCAAAAATGTGCCGTCCCCCAACATGGGGACACCAGCTCTCCCGTAAAACATCAGTTGTGAGGTTTGCAAAAATAAAAAATCAGGAGTGGTCAATGTGAAGTTAACAAAAACGCAGTATCATCAATCTGATTTAACCCCCTCGTGCACCATCTGCTCTTCCTCCCTGTTTGTAGTCCTATGAGGGCTCCTTCTACAAAGACTACAGGCATGGTGATGGAGAGTACCACCGGCCCACGGGCCACAAGTTCATCGGAAAGTTCTACCTCAACCGAAAAGAAGGATACGGACAACAGCTTTTCCCCAATGGGACCAAATTTCAGGTAAAAGGTTGTTTCTAGTTAATTATTCTCTCGCAGATATCAACGGTTACCGATGAAGGTCTCCTCTCCAGGGTTTGTATCACACCGACCAGAGGTTTGGACCGGGTCTGATTTGCTATCCAGATGGCTCTCAGGATGTGGGCCTTTGGCTCGGGAACCAGCTACTCAAACTCTGCACGTCCATAGAAGACGGCTTCAGCTTGAAAGACTTTCCTGAATTTTCCTCCTACATGGACCCGGCAGGTGCCTCAGACATGAGTAGTGAGGTAAAAAGACAATAACGTTGTTGCGCAAAATCTACTTTTGTGCGCGAGAGTCGAGGCGAGATGTGCTTTTGAGCAGGAAAAACCATGAAAATGGTGACTTCTTGTACTGTTGACAAATATATATCTGTATTTTATATGACATGAGAAACTTCTATCAGCATTAAATATGAAAAGTAGATAATTAATGCTATTTAAACAAAGTCTTTCAAGGTCTTTCTGGTGTGAAAGTGATTTCTGGTCAGTTCAGCGTTGAAGAAGAGACTTTTCTGTTCAATAAGTTGTGGTCTTTAAAGAACCACATTGCTTTTAATTATTAGCAACTCGGCCCAATATCCATACATAAATATCGATTTGTCGAAATTCTAATGCATATCTGTTGTTTTTACCAGCCTTCCGCTGTCCCTTGTGGTATTCAGAACAAAAACAGAGCAGATCTGGAGGTAAATGAGCATTTCTGCACAAAGTGACCTCTCCAGCAGGATCCATCAGATCACCAAAGAATATGCTTTTCCTTTTTACCGACTAAAATCAGAGTATTTTGATTCCCCAGCTGGATATTGACGGCAAACGTCTGCCGATAGATGAGGAGTTCATTTACCCCACCGGCTTGGAGTACTACTCCACGGACGGCGACCACCTGCCCCTGCCCCCGGGCCGCAGGAGGGAGCTGAATCAGCACTTTTATGGCAAACTGTGGGAGCCCGACACGCAGCTGTACCAAGGCTACGAGCGAGACCCCATCTCCAAGCTGCCCCTGCCCACTCGCATGATGGCCCACATTCACAATCACAAGTACTAACCTCAGAGTGCTTCAAGGAGGTGTATAAAATATCCAAAGATGTACATGTAACGGCCCCTCTTTCCCTCAGATTGCAAGCGGGGACAGTGGACTGGGATGTCGCAGCGGTTCTCTCGTTGAACAGGGCCAGGTTCGGCCCGAAGGGGGTCCTGGAAGCGAGCTCCGAGCAGCTGATCCAGCTGTCCGCCCGCGGGGACCGCCAGGCCGTCGCGCAACTTCTCCTGAAGGGTCTGGTCCACCCGGACGTCGCAGATTCCCGTGGACACACCGCGCTCATTGCTGCCACGGTGACCTAGCCAGCGTTATGTCCTTACCAACCGCTTTTTTTTGTTCGTTTTTTTCCCGTGAACCGGGACAATCCTGCAGCCGTCGGTCTGCGACAGACAATTTGTCAACTTTTAAAGGCGTATCGGGGACTTTATTGGCTTTAGAAGAGCCCCGCTGACACTGACGTCCCCGATTTCATCAGTCAATACTCTCCTTATATGTACATATCCTTTATTCTCATACATCTGACCGCTCCGCATCGCTGTATCGTACTCTGGTGTTGGAGGCAACTGAGCATACAGAAATCTGTGGAAGCTGTTTCGAACCGTGCTCAGGGTGGAGGTGGGGGAGGGTGGGAAGCTGTGATGTCACAAGGAGAGGTGTGGAGGGGGGGGGGGCGTTGTGATGTCACGGAGGTGCTCGGATAACTGTGTTGATTTTCGAAGTAAAAACCTTACGTCCCTCAAAAAAGAAAAAAACAGCGCTTTTACCCTCGACATCAGCTGCAAAGGTCCACATCGGGTTTTTTATTTGGGTTGAAATATCAGCGCGGGTGTCGTAGTTGCTCCGTCGCCGCCCTTCTCCAACATTCCCACCGGGTTTCACGTTTTTGCCTCGCTTCTGTCCGCGCCCGTCAGGTGAACTGCCACGACGATGTGATCCACCTGCTGCTGGACATGGGAGTGGATATCGACAAGTTGAACTGCGAGGGCATGTCTGCTCTGGCTGTGTGTCACGTCCTCTACTACCCGTTTCAGTCTCTAAACACCAGGTTGGTGAGGCAGGCAGCGAAAACACAAGTAAGGCTCTTCCTCTTTTGTCTGACTGGAACATCAAACAGCTGAAGGACTTTTGCGGATACAGAGGTCCCTCGTTCATCGCGGGAGTTACGTTCTAAAATAAATCCTGCAGTAGGCGAAATACGCAAAGTCGTCAGCTTTATTTTTCTTTATTTTTTACAATGATTATAAATGTTTTAAGGTTCTAAAACCCCTCACGACACGCTTTCTACACTTTTCTCAGACAGGCATCAACATTTTCTCCCATTTCTCTCTTGTTTAAACTCTCTCAAAGTTCAAACCTTCCTAGGAAAACAAGTAATTTTATAGAATGAGACCAAAGACCAAAATCTGTGTTCAGGCCCAAACATTTGTTTCAGAAATAAAAATATCAACGTTTTCCTGTAAATAATTATGATGGCTTTTAGAAATAACCAATTTCATGTTGACAAGCAACGTCCGAGGTTGGACACATTAGAAGTGATTCATGGTGACTCACGCGTATCCACACTGATCCACAAAGCTAAAGCAGACTCCATCCTGACCACCGACACCTCCAACCCTGTTTACATCCTTGTTCAAACTTCTTGCTGCTGTCGTCCTGAGGTTATTTTCCTCCTCCTTTATGGAAACAACTGGAGATTCATTTATTCCGTCATGGAGTAACTTCTACCTTCCTTTAGCATGTCCACAAGTCTAACTTTCTGTGCGATGGTTAGCATCTTTCTCTGCTTTTTGGGTGCGACCGCAGGCGTCTTTGTGGGCGCAGAAGGTTTGGTGGACATTGTGGGTTTTGTCGGGGAGAAAACTTGCAAACATACAAGACTTCAGTCACACTGCCAGCGATGGAAGATAGATGTAAATGTGTCAAGCTGAAGGCATTCTGTGCTGTACAAGAGACACGCTACGGAGGAGATGGATGGACAATGGTCTACAATCCCTTAGCCAATCAGGACGCAGAAAACAATGCGCTTTAAAAAAAAAAAAAAGCGTGCAAAATTGCACACAAAAAAATCAGTGAAACCGCGTTATAGCGAGGGACAACTCTACGTTTGTACTGACGTGGTCTTTCTTTTGACAGCAGGCCGTGAAGTGTCAGCCTGCGTGTGGAAACGATCCTCAGATCAGCCTGATGGACGCAAACCACAGCGACTCTGATAGGTAGGGATTCAGCCTCATTCATATCCAGTGATACCTTGACTTACGAGTTCAGTCTGTTCCGTGACCGAGCTCGTACGTCAAATTCAATTTCCCCATTCAAATGAATTGAAATGCTATTAATCCGTTCCAGCACACCGTTTTTGACACACAAAAGAGAGAATGTAAAGAAATAAACTGGTTCCCCTTGAAGATAGGATGAGGATGCCGGGGACAGCGGAGATTTTCATTTGGTGCTCCATCCTGAACTTAACTTACTGGCTACAAACCCGATGCTACAATGTGTTGCTAAATGTAACTTCCACACTTTGCACTTTGCTTAAAATGAATTGAAGAGTTGCTAATCCGTTCCAGCTCCACACACGTTTGTGTTTTTGAACGAGAAAAATGTTGTTTATAAATAACAAATAATGAATTTAACTTTCTGGCTACACACTTAATGCGACAGTGCTATGCTAAATGTAACGTTGCTCCACTTCCTGTCTAATCTTCATTTATGGACGGAGTGAAGCCGCTCCTCTCTTTAAAACCATCGAACCGTCCCCGAGCGACCGACATGGCCGCTCCAAATCCCGCCCGACAGCGGCGGCCATGTCGGTCTCAAACGCTCATCCCACTCGCTCATGACTCAGATCTGGGCTCGTATCGCAAAGCAAAAAAAATCCACCGAGCAACGGCTCGTATCTCAGAAAACTCCCCAAGTGGATGCACTCGTAAGTCAGGGTTTCACTGTAATTACGTTCCCTCATGTTAGGGACTGATGTCACCCAGGAATCACAGTCGCTGCTGCTCCATTCATGTGTTTTATACTTTCACAAATCTGGTTTCCTCATTCTCAGACTAACTGAGACGTCCATCTCAAGCTAACTGTTTCATTCGAACGAAATATAGATACTTCAAAAGTCCGCATAACAGACACCATGATGCTTTTATTTTACTCAGGTCCATGGAGGAGCTCACAGAGGGCCTCTCGCAGAGCATCAAGTTATCCAGTGACCTTGGAGTCGAGGTTAAGAGCACAGATGTCCCCAAATGTCGACGCAGCGGCCGCCTTCGGAGCCTGACTGAATCGCGGTGGTTTTCTCATCTCTTTATCCAGCAGGGAGCGGAGAACCAAGGGAGTCCCAGACAAACCTTTGACTCTTTCTGCTCAATCAGCAGCGACAACATGCAGGTCATCGAGGAGGTCATACGGCGCTCGGCTGGAGCTCTGGGCGACATGAGGATCCCAAAGCACTCCGACATATGGGAGACACTTCGGAAGTTCAGGAAAAATACGTATGTGTCACTCCCCTACCCAAGATGTCTACTATGTGGTTGTTTTTTTGGTCAAAAAATCAAAATAAAACCAAGCCAGTGATGAATTCACTGCACGTGTGCTTTCCCATGTAGGTCCTGTGACCGTGCCAGCACGCTGAAGCTGCTGTTAGATCGCGGCGCCGACCCAAACTCATCCAGGGTTCCCATGCCCGTCCTCTTTCTGGCGATCATGGCCGCCGATGCTGAGGCTGTCCGGAAGCTTCTGCTGTGTGGCGCCCGCACTGACATACCCCTTCCACCCGAGGTAGTCGCTGCTCCAAAAAAGCCTAAAACTAAGGGTTTTAATCCAAAAACCAATGAGCCTCGGTGTCAGAGAGGCATTCGAGAGAAGGGGGGAAAGCTGTTTCCCTCTCCAGTGTTGTGGGTGTCACATTTAGAAGAGAACAGAATATTCCTTGATTCGTCCCACAGCGCGGAAATTTCAACCCGAAAGTGGACAGTGCAAGGAAGGTTATCAAAAACAGAAAAAACTTAGAATCAACAGTGTTGACAATAGCAGCAGCAAAACAATATGAGTACATGCAGTACAAACAGTGTAAGCGTGCAAAGTTGCGACGAGCAGCGAACAACAGCAGTGCTAGCAGCGCTAGCAGCGCAGTGCTAACCCAGTGAGAGGGTTTTAGGAGAGTGAATGAATGGACACTCGAGTAGACGAATGAAAGAGTGAACTTTGACGATGATCAAGGTTTTTTTTTTTCGTTTCCCTGCAGGTTATAGTACTTTCTACGGTCTCACCCATTTTTTCCCCCTCTGCACGAGCACGGTCCTCCTCTGACGTCAGCAGCTTTTTGTTTCTTGCAGAGGAAAGGCCTGTATCCGCTGCATGTAGCTGCGGCGTTGCCAGGAGCCGCAGGCCCCAAAATCACCGAGCTGCTGCTGCACGCCGTCACCGATCCAGACGCCCAGGCATGTGACCAGGATGAGATCTATGAGCCAGATAAGGTCTGTTTTGTTGACCGGCCGTTCGAAGCGACTTCGCCGGTCAGGACGTGACAGTAATCTGAAATATTTACAAATCGTAATTAAGGGCAAAGAACCACTGAGCACGAAGGAGACCCCGAATCTAAGCGAGGGAGGCCGAACAGCTCTGCATGTGGCCTGCCAGAGGGAATGTGACCACCTGGTAAGTCGAAACCACAGAAGATCAGACTGAAAAGTATGAAGAAGGCAGAGGTTCGTGTTAAACAGCTCCCGGCCGAGCAGAGCTGCTGGATTTGATCAGCCCTTATCGGTCTTTCGCAGCCACATCAGTATCTGTGTCTATTCGGCCCACGATGCATGAAAACTAAGAGGTTTGTATTTCATATGGATGTTTCAGAATAGAATGCAAGAGAATACCAGTTTGTTGCATAAACACTCCCAGTCGGCACCCGGCCGATCGTCCATACCATGATTGTTATTCGAGTCCAAGTCTTGTTTTGTTCTCCAACCTGAAACCGTGTTTGCAGAAACAGACGGGTTTGCTCCACATTAGCTGGGCGTTCAGATCTGGATAAGAATCTGTTTAGATGGCAGGTCTTTGCACCTAAACCAGAACCCAGTACGACCGATGCAGCCGCAACACCAGCGGGAGGAAAACCATGTGTATGTTTTCGAATGACTTTGTGCAGAACGCCAGCAAGGTGGTCGCCCTCTTGCTCGCGCACGGCGCACGCACCGACCTCCTCTGGAGCGGACACTCACCTCTCTCCCTGGCCATAGCGAGTGGCAACGACAAGGTAGCAACCCTCACCTGGCCCCTACCCGCGCACCCTCGCCCCCCATAACTAGCTGCCCCCCGCAGGGCTTCCAAACAGCCACCGCCCGC
>CAAKHD010013506.1:51678-68774 GCA_901007705.1 Fistularia tabacaria
TCCGAAGGGGGTGGGAAAGGGGGGGGGGATTGGTTGGTTTTTCTTTTTTTGGGCCCTTTTTTGGGCCCGGGGGGACCCCCCCCCCCCCCCCCGGGCGGGGGAAGGGCCCCCCCCCCCCCCCCCCCCCACACACCCCTCGTGACCTTGAGTAGAAGACAAGCAGTCCAGCAGTCCAGAGAATGAGTAGATGAATGAATGAAAGTACTTAACACCACCAAGATTTTCCCTCTGATAACCTTTTCTTACACTGGCATCTCAAACAGGATAGCTTTCATTCAGCAGAACATCAAAAGCGAGTGTATTAGAGTTGTAAAACTCCCGTGTTCTTTTTATTGCCTGCGGCGACAACACACACACACACACACACACACACACACACACACACACACATACACACACACACACACACACACGAGAAACCACACACACACACACACACACACACACACACACACACACACAGACACACATACATACACACATACACACACACACACACACACACACACACACCCTGAATTGCTTTTCCGTTGTGAGTGTGTCATCTTGGCAAAGTGCAGAGTGCCATAAAAGCACCGAGTGCTCTGACAGGTGTTTATGGACCGACCAGGTGTTTTCAGGGCTGGTGGTTATCGGTGAGCGTAGGAGGTCAATAGCCAATAGTCAGTTGTAGTAAAACTGTCGTGCCGCATATATGTGAAAGGAAGGTTTTAAAAAAAAAACACGGGATACATAATTAGGCCTTTTGTAGCGTCAGAATCCTTTGAATAATCTCCACCAGTTTCCATACGAGTCGCCTTCAAGTGCAATAGATCGGAGAGAGAGGGAAAAGAAAGTTTGTCACACAGTAGTCGCCGTCATGTGTTTCTCTGGAAATGCCTGTCCGATTTTGTAACTGAGCGCGATCCCAGCGAGGGCTCTCTCATTTGTTCCGCTCCCGGTGCACGTTCATTTAGAAACAACCGTCATGGAGTTAGTCGTTGTTTTTGACCCGTGAGTAATATCTGGATGACGAACACACGCCCCTGGGTTTCAACACCCACGTGTTGACTGGAATTCCCGTAACGAGGTCCCCGTCGGTCGGGATGTTGACGGCTGGTGTGTTACCACAGGGGAGTTCTCGGTTTAGCCGGCCAGCCCCCCCCCCCGCTGGAGATGTGGCCTGGTCAGAGTTGTGGTGGCAGCAAACGGAGAAGCCCCAGATGTTGTATTTTTTCAGGTCTTCTCCCCCTCACAAGCGTTTCCTTCCCCGTAGGACCCATCAGGAAACTGTGATTTTTGTGATTTTAAACTGTCATTAGCACCGTATTGCTGTTTTTTTTTCCATCGGGGGCCCGTCTTTATCAGTGGCAACTGTGTTTTATTCATTCCAACCTCGAAAACAAGCAGATTACGCGAGTGAATGGTTCCATGTCTATATGACATTTGAATCAGGGAGTGAACGGTTGTTTGTGAGAATGAGAGGGTGAATGGTATGTCTGTATATGTGAAAGGGTGAATGATATATCTATATATGTGAATGAGAGGGTGAATGGTATGTCTATACAACGTGTGAATGAGAGGGTGAACATATGTCTATATATCTGTAAGAGGGGTGAAAGGTATGTCTGTATATGTGAATGAGAGAGTGAATGTTATGTCTATATGATATTTAAATGAGAGGGTGAATGGTATGTCTGTATGATGTGTGAATAAGATAAGATAAGATGATGAGAGGGTGAATGGTATTTCTATATATATATGAATGAGAGGGTTAATGGTATGTATATCTGTACATGTGAGTGAGAGGGTGAATGGCATGCATGTCTGTATATGTGGCCCCGGTTGATCCAGGTTGAGCCCCGCCCTTCGCCCAGTGACAGCTGGGATAGCCTCTAGCACCCCCTTGCAGGTATAGATAATGGATGAATGAACGAATGAACCAATGACTCCTTCAGTCTAGACATCTGTGATGAATCAGAAGTAACCCAAGATTCTTGGTTGCGAGTTAAAGGCTGTCCTTGGCTCCATGATTTAAAATAGTCGCCCTGACTTCATTCTGAGAGTTGTTTACGGCCTGAAGTCGGCTGAAGTCTGAGCCCTGATCTTCCAAATATCCCATTGCTGTGTCACAATCTGCAGTTGAGTCACAGTGCTGTTTTGTTTCTCGGGAATACGAGAGCCCGAGCGACCGGCCCTCTCCCAAGACCACGCTGTTTCCCAATAATCCATGACACACGCTTGAGCGAGCAGGTGTCGGACGACGTAATGGACGGCTCAATAGTCCTGCCTATTTTTTTCTTTTTATGAGCTGGGGGGAGCAGCAGGAGAAATGAAAATCACCAGACGTGAACCGTTTATTGGTGAATATATAGGACTGAAAAAACAACAACAACCCGGCCGGTGTCGGTGCGGCATCGACTATATTTGGATGATTTAGGACTTTGGGTGTCCCCGTGGCGTTGTGGCCGTTTGGACGAACACTGCACGTCAAATGCGTCGCCCGCAGGTCGATCCCAGCGGGGAAGTGTTGTTTCGTAAGTAAACATGCTATTCGAGACAAAGTGTCCAAAAACAACTCGCGGACAGCCTCGCTTAAAATACACACATTTATTTCTTGAAATTCATCCAAGAATTTGTCTTCTCATATCCAATATTTCGCAGGATAGGATGTCTCTCCTAAGACGTGAACGTTCGGATGTCGTTAAGCGCCTTCTCGTCCGTCTAAATATGACGGAGCTCTGTGATATTTAATCTTATCTCATCCAGATAACGGGGCTGAGCTTCACTCGGAGCTTAATTGCCTCCTTTAATTCATTGAGGAATACAATCTGGATGGGCTGGTTGGGTTATAATGAAGTCACGGAAAGGGACATGCAGTACTTTTAGTCAATTTAATATGGAATAATAACAATAAAAGGAGAATGTCGACTTTTACTCGCATTCAAATTGCAGTTTTTATTGACATGAGATAATATTCAGAGGCGCATCCGGGTCGTGTCCGCAGGTGAAACTTCTTCCTTCATTGATTCATTCATTATCCGTACCGCTTATCCTGCACTCAGGATGGCAGGGTTTCAGGAGTCCATCCCTGCCGTCATTGGGCGAGGGGTTCACCCTGGGCCAATCACAGAGTCACATATTCAGACGCACAACCATCCACTCCCTCATTGACAGAAGTATTTTCCGAATGTATTTTTGTGTCATATGAAAGGACGACGAGGTGTACGAAGAAGCTGCTACGCCGTAGGTGTCATATTTTCTGAAACACCGATAGCATCTTTAAGTGTCACGTCCGTGGAGGTTCTCAGACGTCCACGTCACGGTGAATTCTTGTCACAATCTTCTCGTCGTTTCATCGTCACTTGCAGATGTTTCACCCCCCGCTCCCCGGTAACTTCCACACCAGCCTCGGTCCATGTGATCCAACAGGTTTCACTCCTTCGTTTCACATTCTGGGAAGTTTGGCTTCCCCTTTTCAGGGTCCAATCCAGGTAAATCCCCAAAAGTTGTATCTTTTTTTCCCCCCATCTAACGACAACCCCCGTTAGCATAACAACCCCCTTTGACCCTTTGACCCTTTGACTTTGACCTTTGAGTTTCTGCCCATCACCTCTTCCATTTGCACAACAAGCCACCATTACCTAGACCAGGGGTCGGCAACCTTTACCACTCAAAGAGCCATTTGGAGCTGTTTCCCCACAGTAAAGAAAACACCAGGAGCCACATGACCCTTTTGAAATTTAAAATGAATTAGCACGGCATATAATATTGTTTTTTGTTTGTTTTTTACCTTTATGCTACGTATATACAAAATATGTGTTAAATCACTGAACAACTGCAGAGAAAAAGAAATTTGCATTTCTGGATGCAACAAATCGTTCTGAACTCCGAAAAAAAAGACGTTGGGTTGAAGGTTACTTTTAAGCAAAATTCATGTCTGTTTGAGTCCTTCTAGGAAAAAAAAAAAAAAAAGCCCAACTTAAATGATCCAAAAATGCCGTCCTCATGAACGATGAAAAAATATGAATATATGCAAAATGATAGGCAATTAAAATATTGATCATAATTGGCTCATGTGATTTCTGCTCCTGAACCTCAGCGCACAGCATCTGCACATCTGACCTCCATGTTCACACGGGATTGTTAAGCTGTGTGCCATGTTTGCTTTTAATAAAGTCCATGCGACAAAAACATTTTAACTCGTTTTATTTAGATGTAGCAAGATCGCCACCATCTTCAACTTTAAAATTATATGTTAAAAATAACATTTATTTTAATTAAATACCAGTTAACTCTTTTCAATAGCAGCAGGGAACGGCATCAGAGGGATCAGAGAGCCGCGGGTTGCCGACCCCTGACCCAAGTCCAGTTGCCGAGACAAGAATTTTTAATTGTCATTCTGTTTTCATTTATCATTCATTATCGATGCAGCTCCTCCCGCACTTGGGGGGGTGGGGTTGGGGGGGGGGGCTGTAGCCTATCACAGCTGTCGTTGGGCGAGAGGTGGGGTTCACCCTGGATCCATCACGGGGCCACATATACAGACGTACAATCATTCACACTTCACAGATCTCCAAATGAACCTCCTGCATGTTTTTTGGACGGTGGGAGGAAATCGGAGAACCAGGGGAGAACATGGAAACTCCACACAGGAAGGTCCCCTTTCGCAATCGAACCAGGGACCTTCTGGCTGTGAGTGGGAAGCGCGAACCGCTGCGCTGAATTCTTTTGTGAAGCTGGAAACTGCGCAGTGACTCAGAGGTCTGCAACCAGTTAAGGCCCGTGGACTGACTCCAGGTCGATCTGGTCCGAGTTGACATTTAAGACCGAGGACAAGGGTTTTTCCGAACGTACAGAGATTCAACAGGCGAGTTCGCAATTGCAGAAACCTTCAATCGTCTTTTTTTTTTCAAACGCGCGACAAGGAGATGAAGCATTGTGGTTCTGTTTCGGAGTGGGTTTTTGTAGCCGTGCGGTGCAGATTGATCTCTTCTCCGTTCATGAAACAGTAAATGTAAGGCACCGTGAACGATTAAACCTGTATTCCGGCCTTTGTCACGAGACGGCAGAACCATCACGCAGCATCTAGTTCAATTTCATGACATATCTAGTCAGAGATCATTTGTGGTGATTTAAAAATGGATTTTATGGTAGTAAATGTCCTCCAAGCCAGGCTGTCGCACCTTGCCATAATTTAGGAATGACTGGATCGGTGGCTCCTCTTTAAGAGTCTCTGATCGTCTGGATGAGAATTGATTTCGGTTTGGATCCAGGATGCGACAGTTAAGACGGTGAAAGTGCAATTTTTTTTTTGCCCTAGGTGGTGTTGGGCTGCTAATACGAGATAGCTTTTTCCCGTCTACGAAAGCGGAGTCAGATCCGAAGCCTCGTAATGAAGATCTGTGGCCAGATCCGATTTCGCCGCTCAGTGATCGGACACTTAACCTGGCGGAAGTCCTCAAGCTTGTTATTTTTTCTCCTCTCAGTGTTCAAAGTCACTTACTGTGGAGTGAATGGAGAAGATTTCAAAGCAGGTTAATACAAGACCTTGAAATTACAGTACAAGAGACACACCGTGTACTTTAGCAGCCTCGTTGGAGTGTATTGTCGAAAAACAGATCCCGCTGATAATAAGACTATTCAGTTTTGACTCCTCGACTGCACTTTGTGACAAACCCCGGTGTTTCCTTTCACTCCAATGACCTTCATGTAACTGCTGTCCATTTAAACTGCACTCATCCTTGCACCTGTACTTTAAGAGTTGCACAACAAGCTGCACTGAAAATGCTTTAATTGCACTGCCAACACTGATTATACTTCTAATGTTTACATCTCTGCATATGTTCACATTCTCCTGCACTATCTTTTTCATTTCCCTCCACCATTTATGAATTATAACAGTATGTTTATAACAACCATTATTTATTGTTTATAGATTATAACTGTTTGTTTACCTGTCGCATTACCATTTATAGATTATAACAGTATGTTTAACACCACCATTATTTACCATTAATAAATTATAACAATATGTTTACAACAACCATTATTCACTTTTTATAAATTAAAACAATATCTTTACCACTACCATTAACATTTATAAATTATAACAGTATGTTTAACACCACCATTGTTTCCCATTTATAAATTATAACAGTATGTTTAACACTACCATTAACATTAATAAATTCTAACAGTATGTTTAACACTTCCATTAACATTTATAAATTCTAACAGTTTGTTTATTGCTACCATTATTTACAATTTATAAATTATAACAGTATGTTTAACACCACCATTATTTACCATTAATAAATTATAACCGTATCTTTACTACGACCATTAACATGTATAAATTATAACAGTACGTTTAACACAACCATTATTTACCATTTATAAATAATAACAGTATCTTTACCAATACCATTAACGTTTATAAATCATAACAGTATGTTTATCGCTACCATTAACATTTATGAATTAAAGCAGTATGTTTGACACTACCATGATTTACCTTTGATAGATAATAACAGTATGTTTATCACTTCTTCTTTTCCTTCGGACTTTCCCCTTCAGGGGTCGCTACAGTGAATCCACCTTCTCCATCTAACCCTATTCTCTGTATCCTCCTCTCTCACACCAACTAACTTCATATGCTCCAGTATGTTTATCACTACTGTTCTTTATTTATTTCCCGTGGGCTCGGGTTTTTGCACGAGAATGACGCCGTCGCCCGCCGTGTTGTCGCCTTCCAGGTTGCTGATCTGCGCGACTGAGCCGGGAGACAGAGGTGAAGATGCCTCCCAGGCCGTCCTCCGGGGAGCTATGGGGCATCCACCTGATGCCGCCCAGGTCTGAGACGCCGACCTGTGTTTGGACACAAACGTATTTTGCATGTGGTGAAAGAAGTTATCGGGGGGAAAAACCAGCCTCCGCAGCCTCGCTGCACAAGCCGAGGTTGAAATTTCAGAATTGAAAATCAAGCCGTCCGCAGGATCCTGGTGGATTGCCTGCTGCCCAACGGGATGATTCTGACGCTGGAGTGTCTCCGGGAGGCCACGCTCATCACCATCAAGCACGAGCTGTTCAAAGAGGCCAGAAAATATCCCCTCCACCACCTCCTGCAGGAGGAGACGTCCTATATCTTTGTCAGCGTCACGCAGGTAAAAAAACGACTGTCCCTATTCTCCCCGTGCATCAGCACCTTCAGCAGGATCACCTCCCTCCAGAGGGTCATTTGAAAAAGAGCATCTAAACGCCGCCGCCCGCAGGAAGCAGAGCGTGAGGAGTTCTACGACGAGACCCGGCGGCTGTGCGACCTCAGGCTCTTCCAGCCCTTCCTCAAGGTCATTGAACCGGTCGGCAACCGAGAGGAGAAGATCCTAAACAGAGAAATCGGTCAGGAGCTCTTCGTTTCGGGAACGACGTCCTTGTTCTGTGCTTAGCTTTCGGAGGTTCGCTTTGCAAACGTGCCTCCGCTCTGTGCCGTGTCAGGGTTCGCCATCGGTATGCCGGTGTGCGAGTTCGACCTGGTGAAGGACCCTGAGGTTCAGGACTTCCGGAGGAACATCCTGAATGTTTGTAAAGACTCTGTGGAGCTTCGAGATGCCAGTGGGCCCCACAGCAGAGCCTTGTATGTTTACCCGCCCAACGTCGAATCCACACAGGAACTGCCTAAACACATCTACAGCAAACTGGACAAAGGTTCCCGTCTTTTATCTTCACTGTGGGGCCTCGTGCCATCTTTACACGGGGGGTCTTTCTTTATGGTTCTTACCCAGCTCTGATAACATGATTTGTGACGAAGAGGTAAAATACAGACACCAGAGAAGGAAATCCTTAAATTAATGATAAAACTGACAAAATCCACTCCCTCAATTGTGCAGCCTCCTTGAATAGTTGAACACTCACTGCCTCCTCTGGATTGCTTCTTGAGCGACATAAGATTCAACAAGTCCCGTTTTTTGTTTGCGTCAACTTCTCCGTTTCCTGTCCAGGTCAGATTATCGTTGTCATCTGGGTGATCGTTTCTCCGAACAACGACAAACAAAAGTATACGCTGAAGATCAACCACGACTGCGTGCCTGAACAGGTACCGTGACTGTGCGTGCGAAAATAATGTGTCGGGACAGTTTTTTTTTTTAATTTGGAATTTGCCGTCTTCAGTCCCGCAATGTATCGCGATGCCAACACGTGTATGACCTTTTTCCCGATGTAGCGATCGCTAACGTCGTTTTTGTCCCTGCAGGTGATCGCAGAGGCCATCCGCAAGAAGACGCGCAGCATGCTGCTGTCTCCCGAGCAGCTCAAGATGTGCGTGCAGGAATACCAGGGTAAATACATCCTCAAAGTCTGCGGCTGCGATGAGTATCTGCTGGAAAAATACCCCATCAGCCAGTATAAAGTAAGCGTGCGGATTCACAGCATTTTTGACAAATTTAGACGTTTTAAAATAGGTTGTTTCCACATTGTTAAAGCTGGTGTGATCTAGAACAGTTGTTTCACCCTCCCTTCAGTACATCCGTAGTTGCATCATGCTGGGCAGGATGCCTAACCTGATGCTAATGGCTAAGGACAGCCTGTATACCCAGTTGCCTACGGATAACTTTGTCATGCCATCCTACTCCCGACGCATCTCCACGGCGACGTCCTACATGAACGGCGAGGCAGCCGCCAAGACGCTGTGGACCATCAATGGAACTCTACGGATACGAATTCTCTGCGCCACCTATGTCAACGTCAACATACGGGACATAGATAAGGTGGGGACGTGCAGGTTTGAAAGCATACTAGCGTCGGATACCTCGAACATATCGTCATTTTTCCCCAATAAAAACACCAATTGTACCGGTTGTAACTATTCACAAATACAAGAAGTCCTTTATTTAAAATTAGATTACAATTATTTTCAGAGCATCGTCTCCTCTTTTCACTTGCACGCCATCCAATTCTTAAACTCACCGGATTCCTTTGGAAATGGAACGGTCCGCGTTAAGGTCATGCGAACAGAGAATTCATTATCTGGCTTATGTTGTTGTTGTGAAATCACATACAATGGTATGAAATTGATCCTTGTTTATAGAGAACCACATCATTTCCTCCTAAATTTAGGACTTTCACGGAGGGCAGCAGACACTGGTTTACTGTTTCCATCACTCGCCCCAAAAATAATCGGGATTTGTTTGTGTTCTCGCAGATCTACGTGAGAACAGGCATTTACCACGGGGGGGAACAGATGTGCGACAACGTGAACACGCAGAGGGTGCCGTGCTCCAACCCCAGGTACCAGACCATTGAACGGCTCCCTAATCGGGACAAAAAACAAAACCTCGTTCACTTTCGCCCCACTTTCATGAAGAACCCCTCAGACAGTCGCCTCCGCAAACGTACTGTAAGCAGTCTTAAGTTGCCGAGGGGCAACTTCACGCTTTATTGCCACAAGTAACTCTAAACGGCGGTGTCACGTTGCCGGTACACTAAAGCCTTATCCACTCTTACACCTCTCTAAATGTAAAAGAGAAGCTGTATAGTATCTATGCCTGGGAGAACAATCCCACATCCACTCTTTGTAGCTTTACCTTTACGCTAATAATCTCAGTTTTGAAGGATCACAAAGCACGTCTCCTCCGTTTTCTCCGTAGGTGGAACGAGTGGTTGACCTACGACATGTACATCCCGGACATCCCTCGCGCTGCCAGGCTTTGCCTCTCCATCTGCTCCGTCAAGGGCAGGAAGGGAGCCAAAGAGGTATGATAGCAAAATGCTCCTGTGTGCCGCTTGCGCTGTGAGCTGCATCAAACGAGGGGAGGCGCCGCCGTGCCTCCTGCTTTCAAAAACGACGACATTATCGGGAGGATAATCACAGAGGCGAAGTAGAAATAATCATCTTTTCAAACAAATCCACACAATAAGCAGGTTAACCAATGAAGAGAAATTATTATAACCAGTTCAGGAATATTTTTTATGGAATAATTTATGGAAAAATATGTAATATTTGAGTTCCATGAAAGCTTTGTTCGTCATCTAAGACTATGGCGTTGAAGAGTGCCGGCCGGGCCTCGGCTATGTGCGTCAGCCTGTCTGGGGATATGTGCTGGAGGTGAACGGGAGCCGCCGTATCACCTTTGGTTCTATTTAATTGCTAATCAGCCGCAGGTTCTCCGCTGGCGAAAAAGAAGCATTAACAGAAACTCAATCGGCTGCGGGGACTTTTCCATTCATGCATGATGAGGCAAAAATATGCCCCTGTGAGCTAAACAGGTGGCGCACGTGATGCATTTAGTTCAGCGTAATTGAAAGAAACATTCATTTGCATTCCTTTTTGTGTCCCAAGTGATGGCATAAAGATGAGAAATTCAATTCAAGAAGGCATCAGTGTGACAGTGACTGTCCCTGGAGGTGGTGTTCGACCGATGTCCGCGCGTCTCTGCCGGCATGGACGGGCTTTGACACTTTTCAGACACCCAAGCTCATCGATTTTTCTTATCTCTGAAGCGGCAGGAGGAGATATGTGTGTTTGTGTGTTTGTGTGTGTTTGTGTGTGTGTGTGTGTGTGTGTTGTGTAAGTCCACGCGCAGGCGTGTGCGTCGAGTGTATCGATGAATGCCAGACATGGATCTTGTAACAGACACCGGGGTTTACTCCTCTCCCTTGCAGACAGGTGAGAGGATGCTCTTTCATGCCTCATCTGAATTAAAGATAAACGCCCACCGGACAGCAGCTTTCCGTTCCGCTGCTTTCCTAAAAATAGGCGCATTTTGACCCGGCCCTCCTCGTGAAACTCCCCCGCCTTGCGCCGTGTTGATGTCCGTGACTCAGTTTCATCGAGGCCTCGCCGTGAACGCTCGCCCTGAAGGTCTGTCCTGGCCTCGAGGAGGTTCTCGGTGAATCTTTGACGGCAGCAACGCTGTTATAAAACACGCCGCGCCTTCCAGTGATTCAACAGAGAACCAACAACGGGTCTTTTTAAAAACCTTTGGACAGATGGTTCGCACTTATTAATAAAATGCATTGTAAATGGCTCTGTCCATGAAGGCCTTCTAAACACAAATCAGCATTCACCTCTGAATACCGTCCATACTCATTTCAATAAAAAACAATAAGGATATACCAAAGGGTAAATCATGCAATGAATACGTCCAAAACACAATGTTTTTTTAATATATTCTGGACACAAGTGTGAGCCATTATTATTAGCATTTCTATTATTGTTGTTGTTATTATCCAATAATCTGCATGTGTTGACATTATGTGAAGGTTACATAACACAATGAATACGTCCAAAATATTGTTTTTTTCAAAATATATTCTTGACACAACCGTGAGTCTTGTGATTACTGATAATAATGTTTTATTATTATTATTATTTATTATCCTCTGTATGTGTTGATAGTAGGTCAACGGTAAATAACACAATGAATACGTCAAAAATACTCAGTTTGTTTTTGACACTTATTCATGACCCAAGTGTGTCATTATTGATTATTATTTTATTACATATGATTACTATTATTGTTTCTGTATTATTCATGTAATTATTACTGTTATTATTATTGTTATTATTGATTTATTATTGTTTATGATATTGTTAATACTGATTATAGGATAATACTTTATTGATCCCCGTAGGGGAAATTCGGGTGTTCCAGCAGCAACGTTCGAAAAAAAGATAAAATAAAAATGTTTTGATTGTCACTATTAGCAGTATTCAATCCTCTGTATGGGTTAACATTACATGAAGACGAATAAGGGTCACAGCGTCACAGTGCTGATAATAAAAGTCTTCCTCCGCCGCCTTCAGGAGCACTGTCCCCTGGCCTGGGGTAATGTCAACCTGTTCGACTACACACACACACTGGTGGCTAACAAGATGGCTCTCAACCTCTGGCCCGTCCCTCATGGCCTTGAGGACCTCCTCAACCCCATCGGAGTCACGGGATCGAACCCCAACAAGGTATGAAAGTGTTATGCTATGATATATACATATATGTAGATAGCTGAATTTTATCAGAGAAGGAGGTTAGACTGGTGCAGGACATGTATGCTAACTGTGAGACAGTGGGGCGATGTGCTGTAGGTGTAACAGAGAACTTCAAGGGCCCTTCTTGTTTGCAGTGGTGATGGACAGGCTGATAGATGAGGTTAGACGGGAATCTCCATGGACCATGATGTTTGCAGATGACATTGTGATCTGTAGTGAGAGCAGGGAACAGGCGAGGAACATCTGGAGAGGTGGAGGTTTGCTTTGGAAAGGAGAGGAACGAAGGCTAGTCGCAGTAAGATAGAATATACGTGTGTGAATGAGAGGAACCCGGGTGGAACGCTGAGGCTACAGGGAGAGAAGATCAAGAAGTTGGAGGATTTCAAGTACTGAGGGTCAACAGTCTAGAGCAACGGAGAGTGTGGAGAAGAGGTGAAGAAACGGGTTCCAGGAGGTTGGAATGGGTGGAGAAAAGTGTCAGGGGTTCTATAAGATAGAAGAACATCAGCCAGAAGGAAAGGAAAGGTGGAGGAGACAGTGGTGAGAGCAGAGATGATGGATGGTTTGGAGAAAAGACAGCACTGAACTTCACCCCGAGTGCTTCTCTTCCTCTTTTCGTCCTTCAGGAAACTCCGTGCCTGGAGCTGGAGTTCGACCACTTCAGTAGTCCAGTCAAGTACCCGGACATGAACGCCATCGAGGACCACGCCAACTGGACCATCTCAAGAGAACTGGGGTTCAACTACAACCTCTCTGGGCAGGTAACCACTATTTACCGCCGAGGATTTCGTGGCCGTGTCAAAAGAAAAGCAATGAGAGAAGCGGAGAGACATGGCTCACAGGATCTAGCGCGTTTGTTTGTTTTTCTGTTTAAGTGGCCTCCAATAAAATGAATTACATTTAAAATAAACCCCCCGAAAAAAACATCCCTTGCAAAATATATCATTTTCTCCACGTCAGAGGGTCGTGAATGTGAGTGTCGCGTGTCCCTCAGTTGGTCCGCAGGCAGAGTTAAAAAGGTACGCTCCGTTTTGTTTTGTTTGCTTGTGTTCCAGAGCAATCGCGTGGCCAGAGATCACGCCCTGACGGAGAGCGACACCGAGCAGCTCCGACAGCTCAGCAACCGAGACCCCCTGTCTGAAATCACTGAGCAGGAGAAAGACTTCCTCTGGAGACAAAGGTGGCGTCCCGGCTCCCCGTTACCGTCCCGTTTCACCCTATCGCCGCTGACGGTTTCATCTTTTGACGTCTTTATCAGGCACTACTGCATGAAAATTCCCGAGATCCTTCCCAAGATCCTCCTGGCCGTCAAATGGAACTCCAGAGATGAAGTAGCACAGGTATGGTTGTGTATTCTTGGTGTGCAGGGAGTGGGTAATAACACGGCAGCTCGTAACTCAGTTCGCTCATCAATCAAATTAAATTTCCCCATTAAAATGAATTGAAACAGCTGTGTATCCGCTCCCAACCTCAGGTTTTTAATGCGTTTTTAAATTAGAAAAATGTACTTTAGAAATCAGAAATACTGTATAATAACGATACCTAATAAAAGGGAATTAACTGGTCTCATTTAGTGTATTCACCTTGAAGATCGGATAAAGATGGCGGCGGCAGAGGAGATGGGTGGCGGAGGTTGCGGGAGTTTTTTATATCTGTAACTCTATCGCTTAACTTTGGGGCTCCACGCCTAATGTTATAATGTGCTGCTAAATGTAACTCTGCCACACTTTATGTCTAAACTCCATTTATGGACGGAGTGAAGCCGCTCCTCTTTTTAAAACCATCAAACCGTCCCAGTCGTGCTTCGAGCGCCTCTTCAGACGCCTCGTCTGTCGACGTTCCCGCCGCACCGAATCCCTGTAAATGTCTCCCGCCCTCTCACAGACGATGCTCTCCGTCACCGTATCTCACCCACAACAACTTCTCCATCTCTTCATGGACGAGTCCACGACATGCTCGTGTTTTTGATTTGCCTCCGGGCTACCTAGCGGTGGGTGGCGCGTCCAATTGTCTTTAAACGCCACTTCACGGACAGCGGCGGCCACATGGGTGTGAAACGCACGTCCCGCTCGCTCCTAACTCAGATCTCGGTTCGTATCACAAAGCCAAAAATCCGCTGAGCGACGGCTCGTATCTCAGAAAACTCAGTAACAGTAACAGTATCTCGCATTTTCAAGCCTTGCCGGGGTGAAATGCGCCGCTCCACAAGGTGCACAGCAACCATCGCAGAGGTTTCCACACCTTTTTATATCTTCCGTCGTGCAGATGCATCAATCCGACCGATCGGGGCGAAGCCTCCGGCAGCGGCTTGAATGTTTTCAGTCATTTATAGCAATTATTCAGAGTGACTCTCTGCTGACGTTGCGGATTGGTCGCACAGATGTACTGCCTGCTAAAGGAATGGCCGTCCACACGTCCCGAGCAGGCCATGGAGCTGCTGGACTGCAACTATCCGGATCCCATGGTGCGACATTTTGCGGTTCGGTGCCTGGATAAATACCTGACGGACGACAAGCTGTCCCAGTACCTCATCCAGCTCGTGCAGGTGCGTCTCTCTCGGAGCCTCCCAGCCCGAGGAGGTTTTTCCGCAGGAATAATGCTTCTGTTTTTGCTGTTTCTGTTGGTATTTGATGCCGACATAAGAGGACGCTTGTTATGCAGATATTGAAAAAGCTGCAATTTCGCTCTCTGGCGTCCAGGTGTTAAAGTACGAGCAGTATCTGGACAATCCCCTGGCCCGGTTCCTCCTGAAAAAGGCCCTGACCAATCAGAGAATAGGACACTTCTTCTTCTGGCACCTCAAGTGAGCCACGTTTCAGATCTGCCGATGCAGAAATGCATGCTTTTATAGGTTTAATGATTAGCAGCATTTAATTTGTTTGGAAAAAAAAAAACTCCTTTACCCCCCAACCAGGTCAGAAATGCACAATAAAACTGTGAGCCAGAGGTTCGGGCTGCTTTTGGAGGCTTACTGCAGGGCATGTGGCATGTACCTCAAACACCTGAGCCGGCAGGTGGAGGCGATGGAGAAGCTCATCAACCTCACCGACATTCTGAAGCAGGAGAAGAAGGATGAGACGCAGAAGGTAAGGGGAGGGAACGGGTTTGCAGAGTTGGGCGTGAATGAATGAATGTGAGTGTGACGTCGCGGCTCTGCCTCCCCCATCGTGTCTGTGGAGGTCCAGATGCGATTCCTCGTGGACCAGATGAAGCGACCGGACTACATGGACGCCCTGCAGAACTTCACGTCTCCTCTCAACCCCGCTCACCAGCTGGGAAACCTGAGGTGAGAGAGACGGGGCACGCGGATTTGGAGAAGAGCTGCACGAGGCCAACTGGCGGACCGTAATAATCTGAAAACGATGTGTGCGCAGGTTAGACGAATGCAGGATCATGTCATCAGCCAAGAGGCCGTTATGGCTCAACTGGGAAAATCCTGACATCATGTCTGAGCTGCTCTTTCAGAACAATGAGATCATCTTTAAAAACGGAGACGGTAACACTTACATAAAAATGCACCCGCCGCCTCCGAGACTGCACCTTCCTGCATGCACTGGAAACTTCCCTCCGGGCTCCGGCTCAGTCCGGCCTGTAGAGGAGATCCTGAGAGGACCTCAGGATCCCGACTCACAGTTAAATATCTGTCCAAAAATGAAAAAACAAACTGAATTTTCTTTCCAAAAGAAAAAAAGAAATCAGAGAAATGGCCTTAGAATCACTAAGAAATGATTTTTTTTTTTCATTATTCCCTCAATATGGTAAAGATATCACTCAAAAATAAACAGTAACTATAAAATATGTAAGGATATTATGACGTCCCTAAACCACTGGGACTGATAATTGATTAATTGATTATTGATTTGCTTTCCTTGCGTTACGATCATTAACCTTAACGTGATATTTGTGAATCGCACACAGGCTGATGTCGCTTTTCTCCCCCCCGCTTGCGTTGTAGATTTGCGTCAGGACATGCTGACTCTGCAGATTATCAAAATAATGGAGAACATTTGGCAGAATCAAGGACTGGACTTAAGGTAGCACACACACACACACACACACACACACACACACACACACACTTCCCACCGCAGTGTCCCGACGGCATATTTATGCCCGCTGCAGGATGCTGCCCTACGGCTGCCTGTCTCTGGGAGACTGCGTGGGCCTCATCGAGGTGGTCCGCAGCTCGCACACCATCATGCAGATCCAGTGTAAAGGCGGCTTGAAAGGAGCCCTGCAGTTCAACTCCAACACGCTGCACCAGTGGCTCAAAGACAAGAACAAGGGCGAGATGTGAGGCTTCCCCCCCCCCCCGACGTGTTATTTTTCACGCCCTTCGCGCTTAGACGCACTGAAGCCGCGAGGCTGCGGGACGTAGGAGGGTCCAGAGTTTGTCCAGATCCCCGGTTTGTGTTTCAGCTCTGGTTCGTTTCATCGCCCCAGGTACGATATGGCTGTGGATCTGTTTACCAGGTCCTGCGCTGGCTACTGTGTAGCCACGTTTATTCTCGGGATTGGAGACAGGCACAACAGCAACATCATGGTCAAAGACGACGGACAGGTGAGTTTGACGCGCGATCGGCTGAGGAGACTGCTGGAAATCCGGTTAGCGCTTCCACCTCACAGCGAGAAGGTTCCCGGTTTCTTTGTGGAGTCTCCATGTTCTCTTCATGTCTCCGTGGGGTTCCTCGGGGTTCTCCGTGTTCCTCACACAGTCCAAAACACAATCACTGGAGAACCGGTTGTCCACAAGTGTGAATTAGAGGGTATCAGAATACTTTATTGATCCCCGAGAAGGAAATTGCTTTTTGTTGACAGCAGCTCCTGCTCACAGAATAAAGGGAGGAAGAATCAAAGTGGAAACTTGACATAAAAATAAAGAATTAAATAGCGAATAATAAAAAAAAATTGAAAAATGAAAAATAAAAGATAAAAATGAATTAAATATAGTTAAAAGTATATAAAAATATATGTAACGAATCTTAATGGGTATTTACAAGTACCGTATTTTCCGGACTAAAAGCCACACTTTTTTTCATGGTTTTGCTGCTCCTGCGACTTCTACTCAGGTGCCACGTAGATATTAAAATATTTCACATGTTGGTTATCTTCACACTGACATCCGTGTGAGTAT
>CAAKHD010013508.1:0-12253 GCA_901007705.1 Fistularia tabacaria
CACACACCCACACACACACACACACACACACCAGCACATACCCACATACATCCACCCCATACAAACACACAGATCCGCACCTCACAAACACCCAACACAACCCACCCCCCCCCCACACACACACACACACACACACACACACACACACACACACACACAGACACACACGTACACGCCGCTCCGCGTCCGCGGCAGATATTACTCAGCAAAAACCAGCGGAATGACTCTGGTTGATGGTTGGGAAGCGACTCGGATTTCAAACAAAGAATGAAGGACATATGGTAGATGTTTTGGAGAGAAGGTCACAGATGGTTGGGTCATGGACAGAGGAGGGAGAGTGACGATATTGGTAGACCGATGCTGGAATTGGAGGTCTAGATGAAGACCAGAGAGAAGATGTATGGAGGTAGTGAGAGAGGACATGAAGAGAGGAGGATCCAGAGAACAGGCTGAGATGGAGAAGGCGGATTGGCTGTGGAGACCCTGAAGGGAGAAGCCCAAAGGAAAAGAAGACTCAGATTTCAAAAAGGCTCGGCTGGGCTTCGCTTGAAAGAGGAACCGCGATACAAGCGACCTCGTTTTAAATTCTATATTTATATAGAGAGGCACACACATTTACTTGTGTGTCTGTATGCATGTGTGTGTGTGTGTGTGTGGATATATATGTGTATGTGTGTGTGTGTGTATGTATATATATATATATATATATATATATATACACATTGTCAGAGAGGTCAGACCGAAACAGCCTGGACATCTAAGCAGGGAGGTGCAGTCAGGGGAGGCAGGAGAGGCCGTGCCTCACTTGCCTATCTTGGAAAGGAAAAAATGTCATTTGATAAAAAAGCCTGAAATGGTTGTATTTATCAGTGATTTGCACTCTAAAGTTATTTTTCATTTCACTTCACCAGCTTTAGATTGTTTTTTTGATGCAAAAATGTCTGGATTTTCACATTTGTTGTTCAAATACTGAGAAGAGACGTGGCAGCCGGTGAGGCAGCCGACTGTCGAGCCTCAATGTCGATTGCGCAATGCCGGCCGACTGCTGGCATGCTCTGCACGAACGCCTCATCGCTGTCCCTCTGTATGTCGCCATTCAAATGTTGAAACACTTTTGCTATCTGAACTACATTTCCAATGCGCAGTTTGTTTGTTTTTTTTATGCGTGTCACTCGTTTCTTGTCCGGAGCGATCAGAAAACGGCTGCCAAGGGCCACTGGTTGTGATTGCGATGAAGTCCGTGCCTCACCAGCCCGTCAACCTCACCGCACGTCGCTGCACGTAAGTGAATCTGCTTGTGATGTTCATAGTACCCTGACAGTACCCCCACTTTTAAATCACTGACATAATAAGATGAAGATACGGTTAAGTCATTTATCATAGGTGCTAAACTGCATTTTGTTGCCCCGTCCTTCACTTCACTAAATCTAAAATCCAAAGTAAAGAGGAGGGACAGTGAAGGTATTGGCAGGAGGATGCTGAGGTGGAAACTGCGGGACAGATGGCAGAAGATTTATGGACGGAGGGAAAGAGGATACGAAGCAAGTTGTTGCGAGAGAAGAGGATACAGAGAGGAGGGTTAGATGGAGGAAGACGACCCTGTAAGGGAGCAGCCCAAAGTAGAAAAACAAAATATCTTCTTCTTCTTATGTTATATATATATAATTGTGTGCGTGTGTGTGTGTATATTGTATAAATATATAAATAATATATAAATATATATACATAAATATATATATATATATATATATATCACAACCCCATTAAATTAGCTTAACTAAGGTATCTATAAAAAATTGGCCAAGTGTCTGACTCAAGATGACCTCTTTGTCTGTAGCTAAGAGCAGCATTTATCATTATTATTATTATTATGATTCTTTTTTATAACCATCATTATAATCATTATCATAACTATCATTGTTATTGTTATCAATCATCATGAGAGTGAGCAACTTCTCTCATATGTGTGTGTGTGTGTGCGTGTGCGTGTGTGTGTGTGTGTTTCGACACAGTTTGTCCTGTGCTGTTCTTAGCAACAACAACGACAACGTCAATCCACTTCATGCAGTGAAGGGTCCGTTGAATGTTTGTAAAAAAAACGTTGGCTCGTCGTTCCAGTCGTAAATGTTCGTCCTCACCCAGCCTGCCTCGATTTTGAAGTATCAGCTGTCACAGAGTCACTCTTCTGTGATGGCGCTGTGTTTCATATCGGGATCCTTTGTGTCCTGGCCCGCTTCAGCTTGAATTGAACTTTTATGACCTAAGGGTTCAAATGTCCAGCTTTTTGTTTCTGCTATCTTCCAATGAAATGATAGAGCTCTGCTGATCCAAAACGTCGCCGGGCTTTTTTATCTGACTCTACCAACAGTAAGAATGTCAACCTTGAACGTCTCGGTGGTTTTGTTTACCGCACAGCCCGGTCCTGCTCTCAAAGACGGCAACAATCCCGGCTTATCTCCTGAGCTTGACACTCGAGCCCCTCTGCAAACACAAGCGGTGTCATTGACTCGTACAGTGTGCGCCCTTTCGACGTCAGCTGGAGGTGCCGGGTCAATGTCTGGAGAGGCATGGCTCCTGGAAAGCCAACCGACTCTGACCCAGGCTGGCATGACAGAAACAGCGTTTCGGGAGCTTCAACATGAATATCGTTCAAGAGCACCAAAGCTTTCTTCTCCTCGCTCCCTCACTTCAACACTGTCCATGAACAACAGGCATCTGCTCACAGCTTCCACACCGTCCAACCATCAACGGCTCTGTTAAACAGACCCGAGTGCACGACCATCATTGCTCCTACCCTTGGTTAAAAATACCCCTAGAAAACTGGATCTCGGTGATCATTCCCAACGCCCTCTCAAGCTTACCATCTTCTACGTCCTCCAGAGATGACCCGCAGCCTAACTGTACATCAAATCCATTGACCAGAACACCTCTGACATCAAGTTCCATCACATGGAGCCCGCAAACAGTTTCCCCTTTGCTCGTGTCTCCTCAAGGCGTCGCTGTGACGCAGACCCAAGTCGAAAGACACAACCCAAAGGGCGTCGGGAAAATCTGTGTTGAGCCTTAAAAAAATGATCTTTATTTGTCCAAAACCAGCACAGTCAACTATGGAGTCCCTGAAGAGTCAGTACTGGGTCCCCTTCTTTTTATCCCCATTATTGTTTTCTTGCAACCTCCTCCTCTCTGTGGCATCCACCCCTATCGCAACGCTGACGATGCACTGCTCCATCGGTCATCTACGCCCACCTCGACTCTCCCTCTGGTATCGGCATGTCATGGGTCGTGGACATGGATGACTAACCACAGAAACAGCTTTCGGCAAAACCCAACAAGCACTCACCGGTGCTAAACTCACACCCACAAAAACCTGTTCACTTCAGAACTACCTTCGACTCAACGTCAGCAAGAACAAGGAGGTGGTGGTGGTGGAGGCGGTGGACGACAGAGGAACCAAAGAAGATCTGTACCAGTCATGATCCAGGGTGAGGGGATGGAGACTGTGGACTCGTACAAGTACCTAGAGGTCCAGATCAACAATAACCTGGACTGGACCAAAAACACAGATGCCGTCTACAGGAAAGGTTAGCATAAAAAAATAAAAAATAAGAATAAATACACACGTATATACATTACATATATTTTTACACATCTTTAATTTTTTTTCATTTATTAATTTGATCCTTAACATTTTTATTTTTATTTTATTTTTATTTTTCTTTTTCTTTATTACTCGCCATTTTATGAACCGAAAGGAATTTCAATCAAGACATGTAAAAATATACGCAACGTACATACATGTGTATGTGCCAGTACATGTATATGATGACGTGTAGTCTTTCTGTGAATAAATCAGGTTCATTGCACAGAAGACAATGGACTTATTGCTCATCCTGGACAATCCTTCTCACCCTCCGCACGTCGAGCCGTGGCGGATCATCATCGCGCCCCCCGGAGCAGAACTGGACGCTTCGGTCGCTCCTTTGTGTCCACGGCCATCGGACGGTACGACAGCAGCTTGAACAGCACGCGGGTCTGACCTGGCACACCTGCAGCTGCACGACTGGCCGCCGCCTGCAACTTCACAATCACAAGCAGAAAAAACTTATTTTGTCCCCGAGGGGCAATTGGAGGGCAGCATCAAACTGTAAACAACCTATAACAACGGCAACAACAGGCGTAAATAATAATAATGATAATGTAAATAATAATGTAAATAATACATCCAGCTCCAAGGCCGGGTTTCAGATGTTGGACTGGTCTTGGAGGATCTTTTTGGCAGGAAGCTGGAGAGAGATCTGAGGAGTTGGCCAGTTATCTTGGAGCAGACCAAGGCGGAGAGCTCCAGGCGGTTCCTGGGGTGTTGGATGATGGAATGGAACCAGCAGGTGAAGGAGAAGCTCATTACTTTCTCAATGAAGGCGTAGTAGAACGTGGTTAGGGTTGTGTTGCTAACCTGATGATCTCCTCAGTGTTCGAGGAGAACCTCAGTAGGATGTCAAGGACAGTGCCCAGGTATCTGTGCTCCTTCAGCGTTTCTACTGGCTCCCCCTGTATGGTGGTGGTGATCGCCTACGCTTGTTGCTTCTGCTTGCTGGAGAACGTGAAGACCATGTCCTTGGTCTTGCTCACATTCAGCTTCAGGCAGGAGGCTTCGCACCAGAGCATGAACTCCTGGAGGCCCTTCACTTTGCTCCTGTTCTTGTGGAGCGTTTCCTGTTTGTTTTTACTTGTTGTTGTCTCTGTCCTGTTATGATTGTCTATTTGTGGTCCTTGTCCTTTTCATGTCCTCTTGCCTCATGCTGCTGTGGCGCTGGAATTTCCCCAATGGGGATCATAAAGTTTTTATCTGATGTTATGTCACTCACCTTTGCTGAGTTTAAGAGGCGGGTTCATCCCACACACACACACACACACACACACACACACACACACACACACACACACAGACGGATAAACCTCCTACTTTGTCAGCATGTTAGGGGTTCCCTTCCAAGCATGCCCAGGATACGTCCTGCTCGAACACACTTCAGCGGTGACGTGCCGGGCAGTGCCTCGGTCACATTGCCCACTGACACCTGCAGGGCGTTCTTGGTGTCCAGCCAATGTGTAAGCACTCTGACACGGAGTCCCTGAATTCACCGCTAAACAACTTTTTTTAAAACTTTTTATGTCCTGAATAAACAATCAGTAAGAAAAGAAAAATCCGCACACCAAGAGTGTTCCAAAAATGAAGATAATTTATTTATTTTTCAATTTAATTAATTATTTTCTAAGCGTCCAATTTAATAATTTTATTTGTTTATTTTTTTATTTAATTACTCCTTTTTTAAATGTCCAATTTAATCATTTTTTTTAAATTTAATTATTGTATTTTTTTAATTTAATTGATTAATTTCTTTTTCTTTTTTATCGCATGACGTTTTCGAACGAAAATGTTCTTCCTTAGATGCTTCTCAAAATATGTTTACATATTGTAAAAATTATCATGCATCTGATACATGATCTTCATTTTTGGAGCACTCTTAGTGTGCGTATTTTTTGTTTCAAACGGTTCTTCAGTGGCTACTTTTGATCCAGCACCCATTCCTAACCGGGCAGAAGAAGAGCGTCTTTTTTCTTTTTCAAACTGTTTAAATGATCCCTGCTTGTATCCGGGTCTAATTGCTCCACGGTGGATGGAAGGGCCTTCACTTCCTTTTTCCAGTTTGTCTGCCTGACCTGCTCGGATAATTCAACACTGCTCGAAAAGCTCATATCTCAAGCTCTCTTTTATAAATGATGTGTTTTAAAGATATCAATCGACCTAGATTGTCGTCAATGGCCGCTTCGAATCACGTTTGCTGGTTTTCTTTATGTGGCCTTGAGGTCTGACGTGAAGAAGCCTCTGGGATGAGGGGCTGAAACGTCTTCGAGTGAAGAAATTCAAGTCCAGTTGCCTCGACAAGGAGATTTCCACAGGAACGATTTGTCCTACTTACTCTGCACAACGCAGTTACAACAAGATAATTGCGCACGAATTCCCGAAACACCAAATGAATTATCAATCCTGAAAACCAGTGCTATTAAACGATCCACACTGACCTTAATGAAAGAACTTCCAGGGGTTTTAACCCAATGACATCAGGAGTGGTTACGGTTAGCAAACATAGTGCAGCGTCTGGCGCTACCTAGTGTTTGTAGAAGGAAACTAGCACAGAATTAGGTGGGGTTGAGTTTCGCTCTGAGAACAACCTGTCCTTGCTCCGCCTGCAAGGTGGGGGTGCAAATTTGATCATCCTTGGCTTTTCCTTTTTCCTCCCACCACAAAGCATCAGAGAAATTGGATGTTTTAATTTTAGCTTTATTTGCATATCCTCTTCTTCACACTCAATTGCCTTAAATATACACAGCCTCTTTAATTATTTCTTATTTGAACAGGTGGTTGAACTGTTTTCTAATATGATATTGACATTTGCGTATTAAACCGGTGAAATCAAATAAATAATATTTGCGGTACTAAAAGGACATGCTTTTGAATGAAGACTTGTCATGTGTTAATTCAAAAGAAGCTGGACGTGCGGAGACTCTATTTTTGCTGATGCCTTTTTAATTCCGATACTAGGTCATCGTCCCATGCCGTGAACCGTCGTTGCAACATAAAAAAAACAATCCTGTATGTTGAGCAAACATGTGCCAGCTTACGTTTTGAAAGTGAACGGCGAGGAATTCGTGTTTATGTCGCTTGTTTCTCACTGATTAACCTTCAGCACCAACCTTGCGGCGACTGACAGGCAGAAAAACAGGTTGCTCGTTTTTTCTAGGAGACACGACACGATGTACAGAACCAGCAAATGTTATTCATTTATTTTCAGACTTGCATGTCTTCATCGTCACTTGATATGTCACCGGGGTCAGACCTCGTTTGGTTCAAACTCCGTCTCCTGTTCTTTTCCGAGAAGAAAACGCAGAAAAAAACTCAAAATGGAACCTGTTATATCTATTACTTTCAAAACAAATGGAAAGAAAATGGCACTCTAAGCATATCTACCTCTGCATGACTCATCGTAGTGTAACAAATTATTTATAATCTTTTGTACTTTTGCACTGTGCCGTAGAGTTAACGCTATTTCAACGCTCTGTGTGTGCTCACTTCAGGTCAGTTCAGTTTATTATTATTATTATTATGAGGGCAGAAACAAAAGCTTGCGTGCCCAGTACATATTCATGTTGCAATACAAGTTACCATAACATATTTCAAAGGATAAACACCTCTTCAGTTTTACACTTTAGTGTCACACAAGTTTAACATAATCATTCATTTCGGTGTCCATCCAGGGTCGACTGTGACCGTTTCTTCTCAGATACAAATAAGGAATAGCCTGTTTTCGTTTCCTTGCTGAGATTGTTCCACCGCTGAGCCCCATGAAACCACAGACATCTCCCTGTCAATGATGTTCTAACTTTTGGCAAAATACATTTACTGGCATCTCTTCAGCTATATCTAATTTTTTGATGTTGAAAATGTTTTTGGACACCCTCTGGAAGCACGTTTAATTTAGCCTTTAAGATTATTTGAAGTAGTTTGTAATTAACAAGGTCTTGAAATTTCACACGATTTTTCTTTAGAAATAATGGATTCGTACGATCATAATATCCTACTTTATTTATTAGGCCAACGGCACGTTTTTGTAATAACACTATAGGATTAATGAGAGTCCTAAAAGTAGCTCCCCAGAGCTCCACACAATACGTCATGGATGGAAGAATCAAGGTACAGTAGATGATACAGAGTGCATCATAGGAAAATAAATCTTTGGTTTTAAACAAAATTCCAAGAGTTTTTGATATTTTTGCCTTTACATGATCAATATGCTGTTTCCATATGAATCTGGAGTCAATTACAACTCCAAGAAACTTTCAATTTCATTGTCTTCAACTTTAAGTTTTCAAATCTTTATACATTTCTTTTTTTTATTTCCAAATATCATAGATTGTTTTGGGAAACATTAAGTGACAACCTATTTAGATCAAACCAGATTTTGTTAGATGTTTTGGAGAGAAGGTCAGAGAAGCCAGACAGAGATGGTTGGATCATGGACAGAGGAGGGATGGTGACGAAATTGGTAGACGGATGCTGGAATTGGAGGTCTAGATAAAGACCAGAGAGAAGATGTGTGGAGGATATGAAGAGAGGAGGATCCAGAGAATAGGCTTAGATGATGGATTCGCTGTGACGACCCTTGAAGGGAAAAGCTGAAAGGAAAAGAAGAAGACCCTTTTCTATCCTCACATGTGGCAGCATGGACGATAAAGTTGACTGTTTCCAGCACAAATATGATCATTTGATTTTTTTTTTTTTCCAACACAAAGAGTCTTTGTAACGCAAGGATCTGCTTTGAAAATCACTGTTTTTATCCATTCACAAGGATTCTCATGATGCCTGACAGGCTACAATCGGGGAGAGGCGTCCCTTTTGTGGAACCTTCCCATGATGCTTTGCGCAAAGAAAGGGTCCTCGTTATTTGTGTCCACAGCGGTTCCTCCCCGGAACGTACCGGTGTATCCCAACGCTAACATTTAGCATCGCGTTTTTTTTCTCCTTGTCCGCCGTCTGCGCTTTCATGGGACTATATTCGCATCAAACTTAGCATCGTCCGTGGTTTTGTTTTTGTTTTTTTTATTTACATCTCGTCAGCAGGTAAGGGAACTCGAACGCGACCGCTGTTGCTCACGAGAACTAGCAAGGCCACGGAGGAGCTAGCTTAGCATGAGCTAGCATGTAGCGGCTAGCTAACGCTAGTAGAGGGTGTTCACTTCATGGCAGAGCGGCGAGTCTGACTTGTTACCAACGCGCCGGTGAACTTGTTTTGTCTTTAACCCCGAGAATACTCTCCGTCCGTCTGCGCCGGCACGCCATGTGTTTTCTGTGACGTTTATTTATTTTTTCTTGTTTTAACCGCTCTCCAGGATGTCATACCCTCCTCCTCTCAACCGCCAGCCGATGGGCATCCCGCAGCTCCCCCCGGGGATCCCGCCGCCCCAGTACGGAGGCTTCGCCCCCGCGGTGCCGCCAGGTACGCAGCACAAACCCGGGGTGTGGGATTTGAATTCTCCCCTGCAAAGCCCACCTCCGAAAGTACAATGCTAAAATCTATAAATCCCACTAAACCGAAGGAGTTCCTGCTATTGGAACGGCCCTAGCTGCATAATGTCACATCCCGATCAATAATCGGTTGATTGATCACATCGGCTGCAGGGTTTATCCGGTGATCGACAATGTGAACATCTCGCAAATCGATGGGTTTATCGGCGACATTTGTGATACGTTCTGACGCCTAATTTTCCACCTTGGATCCGGATCACGATCGAGATCGATCACAGATCCTGAACGGTCCACATCCTGCAGGCATCCCAAGACATCATCAACCGTGGACGTCTCTGCAAGCTTACACGTCCATCTCCTCATCCCATGGATGGAGTGTGACACCTTGTACATTTGGGGATTTAAAGACATGTAGATTTTTTTCCTGCTTGCAGCTAAAAAAGATCACTTTCATTGATATGTGGATATAATTATTAGCATTGAAAATGTAGTATAAATGTCTCACTGAATGAATGGTTTACCCGTCACATTGCTATTTTGTGCCATTAGCATACATGTACTTAACAGTCAGAGAATATCAGCTAATATTTCAACATTTAAAAGTTTTGCTGTTACAATATCAATATGCAGAGAACAGGGTTAAATGGAGAAGGTGGTAACCCCTGAAGGGAAGAACCCAAAGGAAAAGTAGAATACTGCTGTAATATCAATATGTCTTGTTTTCCTTCAAATTCCAGGTACTCCCATGATCCCAGTTCACATGGGTGTTGTGACGCCCGCTCCCACAGTGAGTTAGAAACTGAATTTCATCACACAATCCTCATCCATAACCGACCGACCTCCAGTTTGCTTGTAGATTCCTCCCTTGGTTTGTCATCGTTTTGATGAAGTGCCTGGAAAGTGCATTTGATTGTCCTGTCGCCGTCGCAGGTTCTTGTCCCGACCACGGTGTCCATAGCACAGAAGCCGATGCCGGCGAAGAGCAACGTCCGAGCCAAAGACCCGGACGACAGCAGCGGCCCCACCACCACCGTGTTTGTGGGGAATATCTCCGAAAAAGCCTCCGACATGTTGGTCCGACAGCTCCTAGCTGTGAGTCGCACCGCGATAAGTTCATTTTAGCTTGTCAAAGGCCGGGGGGGGGCAGGGGGTAAAAAAGGTGGATCCGAGTGTGAGGCAAAGCCAATTAATCATCATTTGACCACGTCTGCTCCTTCAATCTTTTGTAATCAGTGATGAAACGTAATCACCGTCTAATCATGCTCTCCATCTTCTGTCTGTGAAGAAATGTGGGATCGTTCTGAGCTGGAAGAGGGTCCAGGGTGCCTCCGGGAAACTTCAAGGTAAAAGACAAGTTCAGACCCCATTTCAACAATCTCAGCAGATTTTTAGTCCCTTGAAATGATTGAAATATCTCTGTCCTGCTAATATCCCCGTAGTTTCTTCCAGGGTCGGGCAAATGTTCAAGTAATTTGATGCTGATTTCAAGTAAAGTTAATTTCTGCAAGATTTAAGATAATATTCATGTCATAGTTCACATTTTTAATCTAAGATAGGTATGTTTTTTTTTATCCGTGGGCCCGTTGCATATCCTTCCCCAACCGTGTCGGCACTAATTTTTGTTGTTGGTGTCTAACAATTGTTTGATGTTTTTCTCCTTGACTCCCCCAAGCATTTGGCTTCTGCGAATATAAGGAGCCTGAGTCCACACTGCGAGCCCTCAGACTTCTACATGAGCTGCTCCTAGGTGACAAGAAGCTGCTGGTGAAGGTGGATGCCAAGACCAAGGCCCAGCTCGATGAGTGGAAGGCCAAGAAGAAGAGTGCCAATGGGGTAGGTCACGCCTCTGTATGCTAGTAATACTTTCTACAGAGACCCGATTTGCGGTTAAAGCTTGTTTTTCTCTATTTATTTATTTTTTTAAGTCTCAGGGTGCCAGCAGCGAGTCAAAGAACACGGATGAAGATGAGGAGGAGGTCCTGGATGAGGAGACCCTGCATCGGGACCAGGTTGTGAAGGGGGCCATAGAAATCCTCATCAGAGAGTACTCGAGTGAGCTGAATGCTCCGTCCCAGGACCCCGACAGTCAGCCTCGCAACAAGAAGAGGAAAGAGAAGAAAGAGGAGGTAGCTTGGCCGTCGTCCTTCAAAAATGTTTGTTTTCTCACTTGTATTCATATTTTGGATTTTTATCCCTTAACGCAGTGGTTCTTGACCTTGTTGGAGGTCCTGAACCCCAGCAGTTTCTTATTTGCATTCACCCAGCCCTTCTTCATATGAAACATAAGCTAGGATTTTTTTCAAATTCCAGACATGGGTATGTACAGTGGGCTCCAAAAATGCGGATTTTTCGGTTATGGGTTAAAAAAAAATTGCTGATAAAAAAATTATTTGCATTCTTTTCAACTCATAAAATATTTGTAGTTAGTTTATTTTTTCATGCGCAATTCAGAGATAAATTGTTGGATTTATATGCAACTGGGGTTCAAAAATGCAGATTTTTTAAATAAAACATGATATCATGCAAAATGACTATATATCTTTCCATTATTGTTAAGTTTCAACTAGTTTTTGTTTTATTTCCTCCAAGAGAGAATCTTTCCAAAAACATTCTTGAAATTAATTTTGCTTATATGACAAAAAGAAGTGATGCCTTTGATGAAATAACAAATGATTTATAAAAAGAGGCTAAGTTTTACTGGAAAGTTGCACAACTCCTCAATATTGCTGTCCCCCCTAGTACAAAAATCCACATTTTCGGAGCCACTGGATATGTTTTACTGGTGCACACAATGAACCGTGCATCAACATCACTGTGTTCAAAGAACAAAACCAGCAAATACGATTTTCACACAAAAACTAAAACATAGAAGCGTTCCCTTAGTTTTGCCGGTGCTCGACTAGAATTGCTGCCATTGCCTTCATGCCTGGATCGCGCGTATTGCTGTTTTTTCCCCCCCATCTGTTTCCCTCCTGAACAGAGGCGCTCGGTGTGTGTCATGATGGTGACGATGCCCTGAAATTAGATTGACAAAGTTCAGGTAGAAATTCCCGGCAATCCAGAAACACTGACTTGAACTGACGGATGAAGCAGGCGGGAAGTTAGCAATGTAAAGAGTAATTCCCCCCCCCCCCCCCTCTGTCGTCAGAGCCGGACGGTGTTCTTTCTCTG
>CAAKHD010013508.1:23893-34244 GCA_901007705.1 Fistularia tabacaria
ATATTGGTAGAAGGATGCTGAAGTTGGAACTGCCAGTCAGGAGGTCTAGATGAAGACCAGAGAGAAGATGTATGGAGGTAGTGAGAGAGGACATGAAGAGAGGAGGATCCAGAGAATAGGCTTAGATGGAGAAGGTGGATTGGCTGACGGGAAAAGAAGAAGATTGGTGTCATCATATTTGGTTGAAACACACCAAGAACATTTTGTACTCCATTGAAGCAGAAAATGTTGTCACACAAATTACATTTTAAAGTGTAGCGTGGGTTTGAAGCGGCAGCTCTCAATAGCATTGTATATTATTGGCTTCATATATATTATTATCCTTATTCCGTCTTTTAATGATAACGGCAACAGTAATACTGGCATTGTGAAAGCTAATTTAAAAAAATACATATTATAAACAATAGAAACCTTAAGTGGCAGGAGTTCCAGTCACACGTGATCGATCAGTTGAACGGGGTCAGTGATCGATCTGGCACGCGCCTCCTCCAGCGGGGCGACGCAGACGTGGCATGACGTGACCCGGAAGTAATCCGCTCGACAGCATAAGAGCCATCCGAGCTAGCAGGCAAGCAGGCAGGCTGGCGGCGGGCTAGCCGAGTCGCCAAGTTAGCCCCGGGATTCCCCACTACCACCACCTTTTCTAAGGCTGGCAGAAACGATGCGGACCTCCGGCGTCTTAGAAGTCGATGTTATCGCGTTCGGGCGCCCGATTCTGGAACTGTAAGAGCCAGACGCTGGTTAGCTTAGCGCAACGCAGTTAGCTTAGCCTAGCCTAGCCTAGCCTAGCCTAGCGAAGCATCGCAGGCGAGGCCACAAGCGGCGGCGGTCCGGTTGTCGTTCGGACCCGACGTTCGGCTTAGTGTTGTAAAAAGCAAAACAGCTAGGGATGTGTCATTTATCTTGAAGCACACGGATTCAACCCCACCCCCCTCCTCCTGTGAAAGCGCAGGTTTTGTTTTGTTTTACTTGTTTTGTTGTTTGTTTGTTTTTTTTAAAGTTAGCTCCACAGTGACTTAATATTAGCCAAACAGAGAAGAAGTGCAGCCATGGACGACTTCAGCTCGATTAGCCTGCTGTCTCTGGCGATGCTTGTGGGGTGTTACGTGGCCGGAACAATCCCGCTGGCGGTCAACTTTTCAGAGGTAACTTTGCACAGATTTTCTATGCCTTCCCCTCGTCGATTCCCTCCACTCCACTCCCGAGGCACTGATTGCATCAAGGGTGCTCCTGTTGATAGCGCGACGAGGTAAACATGGTGCTTGTTTTGTTTTGCTTTGCTTGACCAGGAGAAGCTGAAGCTGGTCACGGTTCTGGGAGCCGGGCTGCTCTGCGGGACCGCGCTGGCCGTCATCATCCCCGAGGGTGTCCACGCACTTTACGAGGAGATCCTGGAAGGTACGCCGCACAGCCGTCCGACCGGTTCTGCTCACCAGTGCGTTCAGTGCCTGATAATCCCGATGTTTTGCAACGGGAAAGTCTGTAGTGTCTTTCTTTTGCACTCAGGGGAGCTCCATTTGCAAAAACCCAAATATCTATAGACATGAAAAGATGAGTACAATAGTCAGGCACGTACACCAAACAGCTAGTTGTTTTTTAATTGCCAAGTTATTAATAAAATAAGCAGGGAAACCTTAAGAAAGTAAGGTTGTGTGCATCTGTGGGTTTTCTGACTGCTTGTCAGAAAATCTGTTTATTCCATGTAAATTTACCCGCAGTTCAGTGTTTTACTTTCACAAATTTTCAAATTTGGTACATAGTTTGTTCCCCAAAATTATTATTAAAGTGTCATGTTGGAGCTGTCATTCACACATTTGGCACAACAGCACTTGAAAAGAGACTGTAACAAATCAAAATTCTCCTGAAATACCTGATTTTCTGAATATCCTGAATTTTCCCAATGAGGTTCAAAAAGTGTGATTTACCTGATATTTTATTTGTGCTGCACCTCAACACTGGCGTTTTTGCTGTTTTTAGAAGGCTTTAGTTCTGTGTGTGCTGCCTTACACATTCAGCAAAACTCCATCTCAAATGTGATTTAAAAACAAATTTAAAATCTGCAAGAATTTCCATATAACTCCCCAGTAAACTCGAGAAATTCAGCAAAGAAGATCTGAAAAACATGAAGACATTCCTGAATAAAGTTTCATTTTACTGAGAAGGTTGTAATGACAAGCGTGTCATTCATCAGAATGACAAGGTGGAAATAAGACTTTAAATACTTTCAGTCTCATAGCATCTATTTATCATTCCTTAAACCTTTTTTTTTTTTTTTAAATTTGAATGTTACGGCAGAGATTTACGGTTTGATTGCACGAGCTAAAGAGACAGGCTGATGTTGATCTAAAGACTTTGGTGCCTTTTCAAACAGAACAAAGTTCAACAGAGACTTTGGTTGCAGTTTATATGTGGCCTTGTTCAATGCAAATACTGGGATTATCATCATTTGCTTTAAGCATGTCGTGTTCAATCCTTGAAGTGAGCTGCTTTTCTGGCATTTAAAATATTCCTGGGCGAATGTTTGACAAAGGTATTCCAGATCTTCTGCCATCTACCCCCAGGTGGACACCACCCTCAGAGCCAGGTGGGGGTAGTGGAGGTGTCCGAAGCAAAGGGAGCTGCGGAATCGGCTCTGGGCGCCAGCGGGAGCCACGAGCACGGCCACGAGCAGCTCCACGCCTGCATCGGCGTCTCTCTGGTCCTGGGCTTTGTCTTCATGCTCCTCGTGGACCAGATAGGCAGCTCACACGTTCACAATGCCGAAGGTGAGCGAGTTACCGTATTACCTGGCGACTATAAAAAAGTCTATTTTCTTTTTTTTTAATATGGCAATAAAAAGAAAGTATTAGACAAATAATTAAACAAATCAATAAATCAAGTGAAGGAATAAACTGACCTGGGGAGAAACAGAAAAATTCTAGCAACGGGGAACAAAAACTTTCATTAACAAAAATGTCTTTGTAATAAAAACCCCAGCAAATGAGAAAAATCTTGTTTTTAAAAAAAACCAAAAACAAACAAACTATATGATGAATTATATATTTATCATTTTTGTACATTTTAAAGAGCCAGTTGTGTTTGTTAAATTCCAAACCTTTTGCCTCTTCAACTGAGAATAACATGGAGTGTGTTTGTAACACCTGGAGATTAATTCCAAAAACGTCATAACGATTGAATTAATAAAATCCTGAAACACACCAAGAGTTTGCCTTTCAATAAAATATAAAAAAAATAATCCTGTAAATAAACAATAAAAAAACTATAATTAACAATAGTTTAATGTTTAAATCAAATTACCAGGCATTAGCAAAAATTGGGAAGAAAAATAGGCTGTAAATATTCCAATTAATTTATAGGGGGGGGGAAAAAAAAAAAAAAAAAAGTAATCAGGCGCCAAAAAAATCTTATGGAAATGAAAAGATAGATGAGAACAATAGTCAGACACGTGCATCAAACAACCAAACAATTAGTTTTTAATTGCCAAGTTATTTTAAAAAAACAATTAACAGGAAAACCTAAAATTAACATCCAACAGATTCCGTGCCTGCCCTGGAATTTAAATCAGATTCAATCTAATTTGATCGTTGTCATTGAATCAAGTGTTCTCAAAGTTCCAAACGTCCTCGTGTCAGAAAAAAAGAATTCCAGGGAAGGACGGAAGAAGGGGGGGGGGGTTGTGGATGTCAGGCTTTCCTGACCGCTTGTCAGATCCGCTCTTCTCTTTGGTCCGTTGCAGATCCCGAGTCGGCGCGCGTGGCGTCCTCCAAGGTCACCACCACCCTGGGCCTGGTGGTTCACGCTGCCGGTGGGTTCGGTTTGCCCCCGTCTTATTCTGACGTCCCGGACCGGAAAGGTGCGCGGGGCTTTTCCTTGTTGTAGCCGGAGCCGCGTGACGCCGCGTCTTGTGTTTCCTCCCCCCCCCCCCAGCTGACGGCGTGGCGCTCGGAGCGGCGGCCTCCACGTCTCAGACCAGCGTCCAGCTCATCGTCTTCGTGGCCATCATGCTACACAAGGTCACAGCAATACACACCAACACACCAGAACCGTCAATGCGCGAAAGCCCGATTCTGAACTGCCGTATCCACTGCAGGCGCCCGCCGCGTTCGGCCTGGTGTCCTTCCTGATGCACGCCGGCCTGGAGAGGAACCGCATCCGCAAGCACCTGCTGGTCTTCGCCCTGGCGGCGCCGCTCCTCGCCATGCTCACCTTCCTGGGCCTCAGTCAGGTAAATGCCGGCCGGAGTGAAATTCTGAATGTCAAGTTGTTGTTTTTTTTCCCTCATCGGACGAGATTCGGTAGTCCCCTATCGGAACCGAGAAACAGTCTTTTCGAAGCGGCGAGACGCCTTGACGCTGTTTCTTGTTCTCTCCGCCTTCAGAGCAGCAAGGAGGCCCTTTCTGACATAAACGCCACCGGCGTGGCCATGCTCTTCTCCGCCGGCACCTTCCTGTACGTGGCCACGGTGCACGTCCTCCCGGAGGTAGGGGGTGCTGGACACAGCCATGCCGCCGCCGCCGGGGGGAACGGAGGGAAGGGACTGAGCAAGGTGGAAGTGGGGGCTCTGGTGCTGGGCTGCCTCATCCCCCTGTTGCTGTCCGTCGGACACCATCACTAGGGGGCGGGGGGGCGACCGGACTCGCCGCATCGAGGAGCTAACAGTCTTTGCGCTGCCGAACCCGGAGGTTTTCCGGCCGCTGCGAGAACTCGGAGCGATTCATCACGAAGCAGGAAGGAACCATGATCGGGATCAGACGCACAACCGTTTTTGTTTTTTTGTTTGTTTTTCCCCTCTCCTTCCATTTCTCCTCTTCTTCACGTCGCAAATAATGTTCCAGCTGTTTGTGTCCAGAAACCACCTCGGTTTCCCCCGCCTGGCTTAAAACCGCCGCGTGCGTTGTGTTAACGCGCTCGTCCGAGTCCAAGAACCGGGGCTGGATCCACGGCAGCGAGGGCCGCACAGTCCCATTTCGCTTGTTGATACCGAGACAGAAATGTACTATTTTCTTCCTTTTTTTTTTAATTAATATATATATATATAAATACAATTGTACAGATTGTAAATCTCTTAGCAACAGTCCAGATGAGTGTGAGCGGAGTTGTTTTTTTTTTTTTTTTTTTGAAAGTGCCAAACGAGCATCATCTGTCGGAGGAGGCGGCCGGAGAGGAGCTTATTTTCTTACCTTGAAACCTCCAGGCTCCTCCGTGGCAGGAAGACAAAATCACAGATATCAGCTTTTTGTTTTTTTTTTTTTTGTTTTTTTCCCCGTTTCCCCCCTCGGCCGTGTCGCTGTCATTCAAAAACACGAGGCTGCTCGTGGTTTTTCATGGTGTATCGGGCACCTACACAAACGCACACACACTTGTATTTAACGCGTTTAGTCTCTGGATGTTCATCCCCCGGGCTGGTATTTATGAACGGAGGCCTCGGCCAGTTTCACGTCTTCTGAGCAACTTTGACACTTTAAGGGGGCCAAAGTCAGGTTCGAGGGACCGTCAGCTCTGGAGGACGGAGCAGTTTCCTGTTTCCCATCAGCGGGAGGAGGAAGAGGAAAGGCCATTTTAAACCTTTTGATTTTAAACTACCTTGAACTAAACCGTTCTGAACCATCGATGAGCAATTAACAATAAACAAGGTGTATATTTATTAGAAATGTCCAGAAAGGGGTTTTGGAATTGACTTGAAAATGTGAAAAATGACCTGAAATTCGCTACAACAAATTTACCAGAGTTTCCAGGAACTGAGAGAAACCTCTGCCTAGAAACGGAGGAAGGCTTTTTTTTTTTTTTTTTTTTTTTTTTTTTCCGCAGTCCATCAGGTGACACCTGAGCAATAAACTCTCTCTCTCACACACACACACACACTTTTCCTCAGGGGCCGGAAGCGGCGGGAATGCGGTGATTCCGCTCCCTGGGCGCTCCGAGCCCTGTGAGGCCGAGCCGCTGTATATAAGCTGAACAGACTGGAAACACATCGGTGTGGAGGGGAGGAGGGACGCAGGCTGCATGCAGACCGGCAGCAGCATGACTTTTTTTATTTTTTATTTTGGACTTCTTTTAAACTGTAAAGGTGTGTGTGTGTGTGTGTGTATAAAAGGGAACCCCTGTTTCTTCCTCTGTGCAATCCGTACCCCCACCAGACCTCCACCGCGACATCGGGGTAGATTCATCTGCGTCTGATTCTTCTAAACGTGTGCTGAGGGGGTGGTTAGTCCAGGCCAGTCGTCTCTGATCCCAGGCTCCTGAAAGCACACTTTTGTAGATCATGTTCTTCAGATGGGATGAGAACCATGTGGCCCCACATCAGGATTGTGAGGTTTATACCTGCTTTCTCTTCATTAGCGTGTCGCAAAAACACTGGACAGAACAACCCCCTCCCCCCTTGGAGAGCCTCATGATTTGGATTGTCCCAAAATCACAGGACACATGTTTCAGATGATGCTATTTTTTAATTATTATTAATTATTTATTTTCATTTTTCCTACACCTCACTTCCTCGTGAATCCTACATGACCGAACGGAGTCTCGACCATATACGTTTTGTTTGCAATAAAGGAAAAAATATCTTATTTTGAGGTCAAATTCTCCTTACAATCTTTAACGTGAAGATGTCGTGTGGAGGAGTTGTTCCAGGTCCGGGTCGTGGCTCTCAATCTAGGGAATCTTGTGTAAACTGAAGAAGGAGCTCCAATGACCGGATCTTTTGCTCTTTTGCTTGATGGTGCGTTCAGGGACCGCTGGGAATGTGTCCTGGCTTTTTTGGGGATGGACCGAGTATCTGTTCTCGGGGGTGGGGGGGGGATGTGTGTGTGTGTGTGTGTGTGTGTGTGTGTGTTCTTTCGTCATTCCAGAATAAGTCTGCCTTATTTCCATCTCTTTGATTGTGGAAGAATAAAATGGCTGTAAAGCAGTGTTTTATGACTAAATTAAAGTTTGTTTTTGTTTTTGTTTTCTAAGCAGGTGTAAATGCTTGACGTCTTTATAGGATTTATGGATGAAGAATTGAATGAACATGTCAAAAAATGAATCGACCTTATTGAAAATCCACATAGTTTTGATACTATTTGCATTTGCAATTGGAAATATGTTGATGTTGTGGATTGAATCATTTTTTCAAACGGTCAGATTGTGCTTTGAATGAATTCTCCATACATACATGATAAATACATGATAAAGTATTTGTGCTCAACAGTACATTTTGAGGTAGCCTCGTCAGTTATTCAACTCCGACGTGTTGTTTTTCGTGGCCTAAATTACGAGTCCAGAACGTAATTTAGCCTTGGGGAGTTCCACAATGAACCACCCTCGAAAGGAAGCTCCAGACTCGGCAAAGACAAAGGAGCTTCCACAAAAAGCAAAAAGAGGAGATGATTCTACGGCACCTGAAGGGCCTCGGGTGTAACAAACTTTCTGAAAAGGTCAACATTCCAAGAGACACCGTCGTTGGCATCAGAAGGAAGTTTAAAAGCGGTGGAACGGCTGCAGACCTTTCAGAAAAAGCCAGAAATGTCATCGGTGGCTCCGGCCAGCTCCAGTCAGGAGTAACTTCTGACCCGATGACGGCTGGTACCGTCAGACGTGCACTGAGTAAACAAGGCCTTCGTGGCTGCTCTCCTCCGTGACACTCGACCACGAGGAACCGCCGAAGGTTGGCCAGAACACGCAGAGATACATCGGGATCTGGGCCATCGGGCCAGACACTTCAGTGGACGGAGGACTCCGAACCCCAAACTGAACACCGTCCCAAGGGCCGAGCGTGGAGGTCAGTCACTGATGTTGCGAGGCCACTGCTGTGCCGGGACCTGGCAATGTGGATCGTCTACTGGCTGTCATGGTTTCCGGTGATGATCGAATTCCATTTGGAGAAGAAGCAGGATGACTTCTGTGCACAAAATGACACCTACGTGAGCGTTGGACTCACCAGCAAGGCAACGAACCCAAGCGCATCCTCACGTCAAGCAACGCTTTGTTGAGAAAAACCTCAGTCGCCTCCTCAGTGAAGACATTTTTTTTGCCTCCTAAGTTAAGTCAACTTCTGCTGTCAAAATGAGAACACATGTCAAATCATGTACTTTTTCAGTCGTTTTAATGAGGTAAAATTGTCGTTTGTTGTCCTTAGCTTTCATCCACGTCTCCATGATGTGTGTCGAGGCGAGGGGGCTGGAATATTTCCCTGCACTACTTCACGTCGCCTGACAGAAAAGCAGCATAGGATCTATTTTTGGGCAGAGAAGAAGAAGAGAAAACATACATTCACCCCTGAACTGAGATTGATATACAGTCAAGATATTTAAAATATATATATATATATAGTCAAGGCTGAGATTAATCATGCAAGTAATTTTGGGCTGGTGTATGCATAGCTGCAGTATGACCACAGTACTCACTGAAAAGTACTAGAGCGGTACATAAGAATATATATATATGTGTGTGTGTCTGTTTATAATTACATGTGTGTGTGTGTATGTATGTATGTATATATATATATATATCATATATATATATATCCTCATTCTGTTGTCTATTTTTATCCTTGTCGTCTTTATCCGTTTAACTGTCTCTTTTATTTATATTTAGATTCCTATTTATTATTGTTGGGCTGCTGTGACAAAAGAATTTCCCCATCATTAAAGTATGATCTTATTATCTTATATGTATACATATACACACATGTGTGTGCGAGTATATATATACTTATATATATATATGTATGTACTGATCTAGTGCTTTTCATTGAATTTGTGGTCCGAAGAAGCCTTTTTTGTGTGTGTGTGTGTGTGTGTGTGTGTGTGTGTGTGTGTGTGTGTGTGTGTGCGTGGTCCGTGGAGGAGGCCATCAGATCAGGTCTGTTCCTGCAACGGGAGCAAAATGAAGGAATGCGTTGGAGCTCCATCCTTCCCTGTCCTGATCCCTGCTCTTCATCCGCCCTGCTGGGCCTCCAGCGTCTCCTCAGCCGCCTGTGGAACCAGCTCTTCTCCAGCGACTCGGACTTTCCTGAAGTTCCACATTCCCTCTCGAGAACCACCTGGGGCGCAGAAGAAGAAATACATCACTGTTTAAAAAGAAAGAAAGGGTCCGACTGGGCCGCAGGAAGACCCGCCCGGCCTTCGTCGCTGCCGCTTGATGGAGAAGATGCTTGATCCAGCATCTGCTCGCCAACAGGACGTTGGAGGTCCTCAGGCCTCCTGCCATACCGACGGGATTTGCCGCTTCCTGTAAGCTGCTTTTGCAGGCGTGGCGGTGGAGTTTGCTGGTGTTGGTGGGGTCAAACCCTCCGCGGCTCGACCTCCTCCACCTCCAGCAGGTCACGGGAGGTGGTGCATGTTCCTGCACCGCCCAGCTCCACCCTTGAACCTCACAAATTAGGAGAGGGATGTTCAACCTAAAAAAAAAAACATCTCCTCTTTCATCCATCGGGGTGAAAACATCCCCTCGACACATGTTCTATCAATTAATCCCATCCTCACGACACGTGGGGGGTGGAGGGGTGGAGGGATGGAGGGATGGAGGGATGGAGGACAGTAATCCCAGCGGCGTCCAGCGGCGCCGTCAGTCCGCCTCCAGCTGCTCATCGGCAGGCTCATCATTCCGCCCTGCTGGCTTATTGGGATTTCTCTGCTGCAGGACATGCACCCCCCCCCCCCCGCGTGTGTGTGTGTGTGTGTGTGTGTGTGTGTGTGTGTGACCGAGTAACAGTTATTGAGTGACTTTCTTTTTTTGTAATTGATCGATTATTGTTTTTTTTTTTTTTGGTTTTCGCTCCACCCGCAGAGGCCGAGGATGTTCTCGTCCTCGTCCAGGACGTCTCTGTTCTCGCCCTGGTCGTCCATGGAGCAGTCGGACTCGGAGGTGCTGGACATCAGCACCAAGGTGCAGCTCCATGGCGTGCTCTGGAAGAGGCCCTTCGGACGCCCGTCGGCCAAGTGGTCCCGCAGGTGGGCGTCTTTGTGTGTGTGTGTGTGTGTGTGTGTGTGTGTGAGTGCATTTCACCTTCAAACCGAGTTGTTTCCTTTTATTGTTATTTTCTATCGTTATCTTTTTTTAAAATGATTATTATGCCCTTTTAACCCAAAGTGTGTGTGTGTGTGTGTGTGTTTGTGTGTGTGTGTGTGTGTGTGTGTGTTTGTGTGTTTCACCTTCAAACCAAGTTGTTTACTTTTATTGTTATTTTTCTTCTATATATTATCATTTTTTTTATTATAATGCCCCTTTAACTCAAAGAGTGTGTGTCTGTGTGTGTGTGTGTGTGTGTGTGTGTGTGTGTGTTTCACCTTCAAACCAAGTTGTTTACCTCTATTGTTTTTTTTTTACTGTTTATTATTATCTTTTTATTTTTATTTTATTACTCCCCCCC
>CAAKHD010013508.1:34264-45132 GCA_901007705.1 Fistularia tabacaria
GTTTGTTTGTTGGTGTGTGTTTGTTGTTTTGTTTTTTCCCTTTAAAACAAATTTTTTTCCTCTTTTTTTTTTTTTTTCCTTTTTTTTTTTTTTTTTTTTTTTTAAAACCCCCCCCCCCCCCCCACTTTCTATGTGAACATCACATCATCTAGAACATCAGAACATCATCTAGAATGAAAGGAAAGGTTTACAAAACAGTGGTGAGACCAGCGATGCTGTTTGGTTTGGAGACAGGAGGCAGAGCTGGAGGTGGCAGAGATGAAGATGTGCAGGTTCTCTTTGGGAGTGACCAGGATGGAGAGGATCAGGAATGACATGGTAGATGTTTTGGAGAGAAGCTCAGAGATGGTTGGGTCATGGACAGAGGAGGGAGAGTGAATCTATTGGTAGACGGATGCTGGAATTGGAGATGCCAGGCAGGAGGTCTAGAGGAAGACCGAAGAGAAGATTTATGGACGTAGTGAGAGAGGAGGATCCGGAGAACAGGGTTGGATGGAGGAGGTGGATTCACTGTGATGACCCCTGAAGGGAAAAGCCCAAAGGAAAAGAAGAAGAAGAAGAAGTAGTAGTAAAGCGTGTGTGTGTATGTTTGTTTGTGTGTGTTAATGTTTGTGTGTGTGTGTGTGTGTGTTTGTGTGTGTGTGTGTGTGTGTGTGTGTGTGTGTGTGTGTGTGTGTGTGCTTGTGTAACATGAATGTCCAGTGAATTCACGAGCACTAAAAAGATTTCAGGCAGAGGAAAAAGAAGAATATATACGATAAAAAAGGATAAAAAGAAATAAAGAGAGACGAACGAGAAAAACAATTCATTAATATGAAGAAAAGTGTTTTTGCGGTGAAAAATCCTAATATTTTATTGATTTCATATGTTAAAAAAAACATCAACTTAGATTTTCTAATTATTTCTGACTCCACGGGATACAGTGAATTTGAAATGTAATTTAAAAATTTAATTTTTAATAAAAAAAAAAAAGTAACAACTCGGAAAAAAATGTTCAATCTGTTTTTCAGTCATCTGAACATAAATGAGTAAAAGAAGTAATAAGTTAGAAAAACTTGTTTTTCTAACTTATTACTTTTAACCGCTTATTTTAACCGCTTATTACTTTTAACCGCTCTTCAAGAGAAACAGAAAATCAAGATTCAAGAGTCCAAGGTTTTTTTTATTGTTCCACAAACAGTCCGGAAACATGTTTCCCCGAACAATGAAATTCTGAATTTGCCTTCCACAGTGAAGCCGGACAGGTCGCAAAACTCAGAACCAAACAAAAAACAACAAGCATATGATCGCAGCGGGATTCAAACAGTGACAAGAAACGGAACAGGATGTGCAAGCTGAGAAAAAAATATTGTAAATGTAAATGTAGTCAGTTGTGTTCAGGTTGAGCAGGTGCAGAAAGACGTCTGAAGAGTTGTGGAAAACAGTCGGGTGCATCCGGTGGTCCTGACGCACAACATGCTCATTGACTCCCGGACGACAGCCGGGCACAACCAGTTCTGCACTTAAATGGTGCTCGGTTTGTGGAATAAAATTCAAAATATCCGTATTTACCATGGATGGGGGTAAAGTTACGGGATGTTCTTTTTAATATGATACGGAATATTTCATTAAAAAAAATTGGGAAACAATTTTGGGGGTTGCTGATGAGATTCACCCAAAATAAAGAGAGAAGACAGATGACGGTGAGAGGATTTAGGAAAAAAGAGAAAAGAACAAGATAAAATAAACAAAAAATGGACGCTAAAATAGGAGAAATCACCTTTTCATCGACTTGAATGCCTTAGAAATATTGCCAAAATTTTGTGTTATTGCTGCAAACGGTGTTGATTCGTCCCCCGGCGGAGGCCCAGAGGCCCGGGAGCTGGGTTGGTGGTGGCGCTGGTGGGTCGGGCCTGACGGGGTGATAATGCTCTTAGTTTACGTAACGCTGGAAGCCACTCGCTTCCAGAGAGTCCATTTGCCGGAACACTCTTTGCAGCCTTTTTACGCCATTAACCACGTTCTTGCCACCGACTGCTCGTTTGGAGACGAGTGTGAAACCTCGGGATTACCACACCAACGGCTGGGGGGGGGGTTTCAAGCTAAATGGGGCGACCGGCAGCCGGCAAAAAAGTGAAAATACCGCTTGGATTTGAAGCGAAGGGACGGGATGAGTTACCTTTCTGTTCTCTGTGGGCTGAGATTAACTCAAGTTAAGATTAAGATTAAGATTAATCTCACATTCATTCAGTCACTTCCTCCTCCTCCTCTATACTGCTCATCCTGCACTGTGTGCATGGAAGAGAATACATAAATTCACCCCCAAACTCAGATTGATATAGTAAAATAAATACATTTATCTATTTGAAGTATATATATATAGATATACATATACACATATACATATGTCAAAGTTAAAAGTTCACACGTACAGAGCATTGAAATAGCTAAAAAAAATAAAATAAAAAATAAAAAAATAAAAAATAAAATAAAATATATATATATATATATATATATATATATATATATAGATATTGACCATATAGTTATACATATCATTTCGGACTTGACTATACTTGACTATATATATATATATATATATACACACACACACACACATAGGGGAAATTCTTTTGTCACAGCAGCGCAGCAATTACAATGAATATGAATTAAAATATAAGGAAAAGAGACAGTTAAAATATTGCAAAATGTATCTATAAAAAGATAGACAGCAAAATGAACAACAACAAGGATAGGAATAGATAACAGAAATGAAATAAATAAATAAATATACATATATAAATGTACACACACACACATATATATATATATATACACAAATATTTAGAATTATAAACACACACACATGTATATACACTATACTTATATATGTGTGTGCGTGTATACATATATATATATAGATTGATGATAATACGACTATTGCTACTCATGATAATGAAAATAGAGGTAATACTAGCAGCTTTTTTTTTACGTTTTAAAGAATTCTTTACATCATTGCCTTCAGTGGTTGATTCCAATAATGAAGTGTATCTGTTATCCAACGCTTCAGAAATGCAATTCAACAGCGAATGAAAATCGAGTAATAAATAATAGGTAATAACTTCAATCGGTGCTCGCTGCCATTTCTCATTCTTTACATTCATTAACATTTTGCAAGCAACTAACAAGGATGAGTGATGCTGTGAATGAACCGTTGGTTCCACTTAAATGATCACTTCAGCCGCATTCATATCATCCACATCAGTGGTTGAAGAAGTCAGAGGAGTCAGATCATACGTTTGCACAGTTTGACCTACTTGAGATGGTTTCCATGGTTACCAGCCACGACCATGCGGGAAGTCACATGACCTCCAGGGGTTTAACGCCGCGGGCGGCTAATTTTCCACGCTCCTACGCAGGTTCTTCATCATCAAGGACAGCTTCCTGCTCTACTACGCCGAGAACGAGAAGAGGAACTTCGAGAGCAACAGGTACTTCAACATCCATCCCAAGGTGAGTGTCTCTCACACACACGCACACACACACACACACACACACACACACACACACACACACTTACAATGCTTTCTAATCGAACAATGGTACAAAAATGCTGAAATATGACATTTACAATGATATGTATGATATGAAAAATAAGATAATTCATCTTTTTATTCAATATATAATTTAAAGAGTTTTATTATGACATTTCCGTCAATCACCTCAGCGGGAATTTTGTTTTGTGACCTTTGACCCAGGGGGTGATTCCTCTGGGGGGTTGCGTGGCGGCGGCCAATGAGGACATGGGAATGCCCTTTGCCATCGTGATCCACCTGGAGGACTTTACCGTAAGGACGTGTGTGTGTGTGTGTGTGTGTGTGTGTGTGTGTGTGTGTGTACGCAGACTTGCAGGCACCAAACGAGAATGAGTTTCAAATGAAATTCAGGAATTTTTGTTACCATCAGAAAAAAAAAGGAAAAAGTTTGGCTGAAATTCTCTTCTGAGAGTCTGAAAATGAAAACACACACACACACACACACACACACACACACACAGACATCCGCTGCCCAGATATGGATTAGAAATACCCTCTGAATAACAGTTCCAAACCAAAAGTCGGCTCAGCAAGAGTGCTTCAAAAATTAACAAACATTTATTTGACCTGGAGAACAGAATTTCTTTTTCTATCGCATGACGTTTCGAAACAAAACTGCTCTTCCTCAGATGCTAATCAAACATAGGTTTTCATATTTTTCATACCAGAGTATATTTTGATAAGCATCGACAAGGAAGAACATTTTTGGTTCGAAGACGTCATGCGATAAAAAAAAATTCTGTTCTGTGTGTAAAATAAATGCTCTTCATTTTTGGAGCACTCCTGCTGTGCCGATGTTTCGTTTCAAACTGAAATTCTATTCTGGCCTTCGAGTAGAAGAGACCAAATGTAAAATATCATTATAGTTTATTACATAGTTATAAAAGCCACCTCACCATTTTAGTTTGATTTCAAAGATTATTTCAAACTTAATTAAAAAAAAAACCAATAAGCAGCCTGTTTTTTCTTTTTTTCTTTTTCTCCTTCTCTATTTCTTTCTTCATTTAAACTTTTTATTATTTAAAATAGAAATATATGTAACGGCCCCTCCCTCCCTGATTTCTTTGACATGCTGTGAACCTGCTGGAAAACCGTGGCTCCGCCCCCTCAGGGAACCATCGTCCTGGCCGCCGAGTCGGAGGAGGAGCAGGTCCAGTGGATGGAGATGATCCAGGAGTCGGGAAAAGTGTGAGTACGCCGAGAAAAGAAAGGTTAAAGCCCAAAACCCGGAGCAGCAGCGACCGTGGGCTTCAGCATTCGAAGCTCCGGAGAGGTTTCGTCGCATCTGAACAAGGAGATGGGTTCGTGTTTGGCGTTGCAGCACGTGGAAGAACGCCCAGCTGGGGGAGGCCATGATCGAGAGCCTGGAGGCGCAGGGGCTGCAGCTGGCCAAGGAGAAGCAGGAGTACCTGGGTAAACGAGCCGGTGGCGGCGGTGGGGTTCAGATTCCCTTTTAGAACCCGCAAAACACCACGGCTGTGTTTCCGCTTCAGACAAACTGATGGAGGAGACGGAGGAGCTGAGCCACCAGCGAGCACAGAGGGAGGTGAGACACCCTCCCCTTGTCCTTGCACTCACGTCCAGCCGTGGAGATTGTCAAGGTCCATTAAAAGGGACTCCTCACACAGGAGCTGGAGCGACTCAACCAGGTTCTGGAGGAGGAGAAGATGAAGTTCGAGGAGGTGGTGCTGGAGCTGAAGGCGGAGCAGGAGCAGATTAAGCTGTAAGGGAGACTCCACGCTCCGGCGCCTCCGCCTGCCCCGTCCAAAGAGCCGCCGGTCTGAAGTATTTTCTCCTCCAGGGACCTGGACGGGACGGCCCATTCTCTGCGGGGGGTGGAGAGCGAGAAGGAGGAGCTGAGCTCCCTGACCGTCATGCTGCAGAAATCCATCGAGGTCCGTCACACAAGGGGTTTCCGAAACATGGTTTTCTGAAAGCTTGTCTGGAAACGCCGTTGTCGCGGGAGACGAGATGAACTTTACTGATCCCATTGTTTGGCAGCAGCAGCAAAACATGCAAGACAAGACAGTGACAAGCCACACATAAACATTAATGTAGAAATAAAATAAAATAAAGTCTGAAGTGTAAAAGTATAAAGTGTAAAAAAGGTCTATACATATATACCAATATACAGGATTTTTTTTTTTTACATTTTGAGAAAAAAAAAAATCTGTATTCTGAAATGACCTTTTATTTTATTATATATATATATATATATATATATATATAGCAGCTTTTTACTTCTATCTCATTCTAATGCAATTCCTCGGTAAACATATTCTTTCTATCTTTTAAAATGAGTGCAATCTAACGGCCTTTTTGTAGATTTCAGTGAATGCTCCTGTCTTAATGCAATTTTCTGAAAATAAAATCTTCCTATTTTTATTAAGACTAAATAAATTTAAACATTTGGAATGTGTCCTTCCTCTCCCTTTGCAATTTTTTCTAGAATTTTCTAATTGAATAGAATCAATATTTCTGATATTAGGTGTTCTTTTTTTCTTTGTTACGTTTGTTTTTCTTCTGGCAGCAACTGAACCAGGAGAAGCAGCGAACGCTGGAACTGCTGGGGGTGAAGAGGCAGGAGGAGGACGAGGAGGGAGAATCAGCAGAACAGAATAAGGCGGAGGAAGATGAGCTGGGAAACGTGGACCTGCTGCGGGACCTGAGACACATCGAAGACCAGATGAAGGTCCTTGTGAAGGAGAAGGAGCAGGCCGACAGCAAGTACGAGATCAGATATCAAACTTCATGTCAGGATGGAAGCTCAAACATGGTATTTCTGAGAATCAAATAAATAAATAGAATTAAATAAAATGTGATTAAATTTCATTTGAATAAAATAAAATAAAATAAAATTAGATTTAAAAAATAACAACAAAAAAGGACACTGTCACGGCCTCCGTACCGCCCATCGCTTCCGGATGCCGAGGGCGCTCCAACAGCAGCTGCTAGTGGAAAAGCATATTGATCCAGGTAGAAGCAGCCCATCGACTGGGGAAATGACGTGCTGTTATCGAACACGTCTCTAATATGTTCTGTTTCCATCAGCCTTGCTCTCCTGATCTGTGTCGGCCAGCCGCGAGGACGGAAATGGTTGTGAATAACTTTACCTTCATCTGCAGTGCAGTTTATTATAGAACTACTGTGTATAAGTAAGAATAATAATAGTGCATAATAACAAGGTGAACACATTTCCACAGTGAGCTGCATGTTTCTTGTCGGAGTGAGAATTTTTCTTGGGCGGTTACACCTATATATATTTGGAATAAAATAAAATGAAATAAAATGAAATGAAATAAAATAAAATAAAATAAAATAAAATAAAATAAAATAAAGTAAAGTAAAGTAAAGTAAAGTAAAGTAAAGTAAAGTAAAGTAAAGTAAAATAAAATAAAATTAAATTAAATTAAATTAAATTAAATTAAATTAAATTAAAATAAAATAAAATAAAATAAAATAAAATAAAATAAAATAAAATAAAATAAAAATAAAATAAAATAAAATAAAATAAAATAAAATAAAATAAAATAAAATAAAAGCTCGATGTTTCTTTCCATTTCGTAAACAGGATCTAAAAGGCCTTGAGCTAAAATGATCTCAAAATGAATGCTGATGTAGATAGATGGATAGATGGATGTAAGTGTAGCGTGGTTCTTAGGCTCATTAGGATTTTATATCATCTCGTTATAATCTAACATTCACATTTCAGATCTCAGACTTTTTTCCGAACACACTCATTATTTCCTGAAGTATCAGGATGAGTTTCAGTCTGCGTTTCTCCTGGGCGGGTCCTCAGGCTGCAGGAGGTGGAGCAGCGCTCTCAGGTCCTGCAACAGGAGAGGGAGTTCTACTGGTCTCAGGCGCGGACGCTGCAGCAGTCGCTCGCCCAGCTGACGGCCGACAAGCAGCAGACCGAGGCCGAGCTCAAGGTCAGGGTCGCACGTCAGAAACCCGACACAACCCCGCGGCTGGTAGTACCACACTCCAACCAACTACACAACACTGCACGCAACACACGACAATGCACAGCCCCGAAACAAACTCAACAGCATCCTATCCGCTAGCAAACCCCCACAAACAACTACACAACACCACACTAGGTAACATGGCTAGCAACATACCACAACACGCCGAATCAAACTACGCAACACATTGGATAGCACACTCTGCAACAAACTACACAACACCACGGTCATTAACACGCCCTCACAACAAACTGTCGAAGATTGCATGGCTTCGCAACAACCTACACACAACGCCACACTAGATAACACGGCGCCGCAACAAATGGCGCACTCGCTAGCACGGCACTACAACAAACTACAAAACACTACACTCCGTAGCATGAGTCCACAACAAACTACACAACAACACCAAAACAAACTACACAACACCTAGCTTGATAGCAGGACACTGCGGTGGTCCCTTAAGATAGGAATTGAATTTATCCCAGAAGTGGTGTCGTATGTTGATTTCTTTCGTATCTTAAATTAATTTTCCCCATTTAAAATAACAGAAAACAAATGAATTGGTTGGTAAATATCGTGGATGTGTTGCGATATTATTTCCTGGTTAATTTTCCATAGAAAGTATCTTCTTTCTGGGTGCACTTGCTCCCTTAGGACCCAAGATGAGGATTAAAAAAATACTCAAAATAAGCACAAAGATATGAAATGATGCCAAGCGAGAGATAGTAACACCACAGCAGATATGCATGCTGTACCAACTACTCGGACGAGGTGGCCGAGGGCTGCGATTGTTCTTCAAGGTGAGAGCAGCAAGCGGCGCCCATTCAGAAGATGTGGCGGCGTCGTGAAGCAGATTGGACTTGTGGGAGCTGGCTTAGATTTCTAATTTCCTAGCTCTCATATTCGTATCATGAATTTTTTGTCCCGTGTTTCAAGGCTAAAATTTGCTTGAAATCGCGCTTCGTATCTTAAAAATGTTGTATATCAAGTGATTCCAATCTTAAGGGGCCGCTGTACTCGAAACTAAAAAACTTGTCAACAGTAAAATAGAAAGCATGACAGCACTCAGAGCTACAACCCACACAGCACCTTCTGCAGTAGCGTGACACAACACCACGCGAGGGCGCAGACCCACACAACAAACTACCCGGCAACACGCGAGCGAACACGGACCCGCGACACGCTGCACCAAACAAAGTACACAACAACACACCGGCTAGCACGGCATCGCAACAAACGACAAAACAGCGCAATCTGAAGCCTGACCCCGCAACAAATGGAGACAAATAAACGGGTCAAAATGTGCGCGAGTTCAAAGGAGGTTGTGTTTTGGTTAAAAACACTGTGACATCATCGTCAGCTGTCCTGACATCCACTGTTTCCCACAAACACACACACACACACTTAATCCCATAATCATAAAACAGAATATAATCAGCTAATGGCCATAATCTGCTGTGACACGTTCACGTGTAATTTCATACAGGAGTCAATCTGCTAATCATCGTGCGGTCAAATTAGTCTCGTCATCTTTTGAAAGAGGAAACAAACGAGGCCGGATTAAACGGCGGCTCCGTTAATCCGGCAGGTTTGCTTCGGGGAGGAGCCTGCAGTCCCACGGGCGGCCAGCGGGGGGCGCTCAGCCAGGTTCTACATGTTCTCCTGGTTCCTGCACGGGTTCTCCCTGCGAGAACTTTACGTGATCTCCTAGTTCTTGCCGGAGGTGTCTCCTTGTGGAGTCCCTCTGTCCTCTGTATGGACTCGGCATGTTCTCCCGGGTTCTCTCTGTGAGACCTCTTCATGTTCTCCTGTTGGTTTTTTTTTGCCTTCTTTGGGTTCCCCCTCACCTCTTGGTAGGTTCTCCAGGTTCCTGCCGAGAAGGCTTTTCTCCCTCTTCATGTTCTCCTGGGTTCTTTGTGTGAGACCTTTCCGTGGTCTCCTCGTTCCTGCCTGGGTTCTCTCTTGGTGGAGCCCATTTGTTTTCCTCATTTTTGCTAGAATTCTCTCTCGGTCAGACTCTTCACGTTCTCCTGGTTCCTGACTCCATGGGGTCTTCACGGTCTCCTGACTGGATCCTCCCCAGGTTCTCCCGGTTCTTGTCTGGGTTCTCTCCGCCTTCTCGCTCAGCCCCAAAACAGCCAGAAGGTTCACTGAAAGCTCTAAGATGGTCGGGCGTATCTGCAGGTAGACCTGTGATGGACAGCCCACTCGTCCACATTAAGTCCCGCCTCCCGCCACCAGTGATAGCTCTGATTGGCTGAAGGAGGTGCAGGAAAAGCAGAATCTCTCATGAATGAACAATCCTACATTTTACAAGCAGTACCTTTGTGTTTATTCTTTCCCCTGTGCAAACAAACACGCGTCCTGCGTGTCAGGCGGAGATCGAGTCGCGGGTGGAGCTGGAGCAGCGGCTGAAGCAGGCGGAGGAGGCGCTGCAGGAGCTGGAGAGAGGCCTGAACTCCCTGGAGCGCAGCAAGGAGCGCGACGAGAAGATGAAGGGCAACGTCAACCAGCTGAGGAGTGAGTGAATATCACAGGATTCCAGCAGGCTGGATCTGAAAACCGGGGATCCCCAACCTTTTTTTTTGCGGTTTTAATGTCAGTCAATATTTCCAAGGAGGGGCCTTTAAGGTGCGGCGGATAAACACTACAAAATCAAATGATACGAGCGGTTTACAAACCGCTATTCTCTAAATCTAACAATGAATGTGAATCCACTGCGGATGCAACTTTACCTGCAGCGTCCTGGTGTCATGGCGCCAACGTCATAACACGAAGAACGGCCTGCAAGCCCTGCACTCTCTGCTCATGAAACATGCCTTCAACATCAGATCCACCGCAAGAACAAATAGAAAGAGCAGCACAAACGCAGCTCAGCGTCAGGTCAGAGCAGCACCACGAGTGTTGCTTCTGTCCTTCTGAGTGTTTGCTCCCTCATGTTGTTCAGTTGCTCATCAGAGAGCAGGTATCTGCAGGTTGTGCAGAGCGTGGGAACAACCTGTGGCAGTAAATCCATAGTTCAAGTAGGACTCCTGCTATTGGCTGTTCAATGCAGCTTTGCTTGTCTGTGACGTCGTCGGCTCTTCTTCTGTCTCCTCTTTTACTCGGAGCAAAGAAACTTTCCATTGTTTTCTGTTGATGTTGCTAGCTCTGGGGGGTTGAATTTAGCGGTAATGTGCTACGTGTTAGCGGCTTTAAGAAGGTCAGACGTGTGAGCGAGGCAAAGCGTCCACAGTGAGTCACAGACACCTGTGACGGAGAGAATCCACTCGTTTTACACAATCAAACACAATCAGATCATAAATAAAACGGATATCATGTA
>CAAKHD010013511.1:6940-17812 GCA_901007705.1 Fistularia tabacaria
TGTGTGTGTGTGTGTGTGTGTGTGTGTGTGTGTGTGTGTGTGTGTGTGTGTGTGTGTGTGTGTGTGTGTGTGTGTGTGTGTGTGTGTGTGTGTGTGTGTGTGTGTGTGTGTGTGTGTGTCAGAGACCCTAGCCAAGTGGCAGTGTTTCATAGATACAAATAATGATTAAAGTGATAGCGTGCTGGTTATAATGAGTTTTTTTTTTTTACTTCTCTCAAATTATATAATCAAGTCAGAAGAGAAGGCTAAATTTTAAATGGTCGTAATGTTAAGTTATTGTTAAGGTTATTACATCACTATCTGTGCTAAGCAGTTACAACACACCGATGAACAACACAGAATAGCACATTACAGGCTTAAAAAAACATTTGAACCACGAGTAAAAAAAAAAAAAGCTCTATATTTTCATTGTAAACCAAAAAGTATTATCTACCAAGTTCCTCAGGACGTAAATGTAGTTCTTTATGGAGTGTTTTAGACTATAACAAAAAATAAGGTCTAAAGTGATGAATCTAAAGATGGTGACCTACACTTTTTTAGGAGGGAAAATAAGAGCGAGACGTTTTCTATTTAGGCTGTTTCTATTTAGAGAGGCTTAAACAGGAAGTGGTTTATATGTATCCTGTCCTCGTTTGGTCCTCTGTTGGAGAGACGTCTCCTCGGCAGACCCCCGCCTGGGAGGATCCATAGGGAGGTTCCATTCCTGTAATAGACAATGCAGTTTTCGATAAAACTTCTCCTTTCTGTCTATAAACAGAAATAAAAAAAACTGTAAATTAAGATCAGCCAAACCAATTGTTTTTACTCTCTTGTCTTCACCCCAAGGGCCCTTCATATAAATGCAATAGCATGAAAATATATTGGAATTTTAGTTGTGTATAAATACACAAAATGATTTCAGTAAGGTAAACAAATATGTCATTCCTAATGTGACATGATACTTTTCTGATCATTATCTTGTAACTGCTCTGATTGTAATAATTCAGACTCAGATAATTTCTTGCTCATTTACTTGATGGTTTTTAGAATTTCTAATTGCTACTCACCTTGTGACATTTATCCCTGATCTTCAAAACAAGGGAATTTACTGAATGGGTCATATGTTGATGTCGACTGCAGACCCAGGGTCAATAACATGGTTACTTGATATTTGATATGCAACATTTTAATTTGTTGCACAGCTCTACATAGACAGTGACACTGCCATCAACTTGCAAGTTTATATCCATTTACAAATCTGGGTCCATGAAAGCACCGGTCCTAAGCCACACCAGAAGAATATGGTCAATTATTGATTGTATTGCTATCGATCTGTGTTTTTGCAGGACTTCCTGTACGTGTTCCCGACTTCCATTCAGGCCGCCAGAGCAGGAAATGCCATTCATGCCATCATGCTGTACAGGAGGAAACTGGACAGAGGCCAGATCAAACCTGTGAGTAAATGACTGCTTTATCAGTCTCCCTGTTTCACATTAACTTCTTGAACATTGATTGTTATAAATATTTAATAGTAACATAAACCAAACAAATGAGCATTTCAATCCTATGTAAATGTTTAACTTAATTATTGACCGACCGCATTGCCGTTATCTTTGCCGTGCTTTGTGTTCTCATGTTCACGATGAGAGCTTTTTTTTTTCCACGGCAATCTACAATATCACCGCGATAATGTAGATGCAGGATACTGCTTTCTGCCTTCTGTCCCCCCTTTTTTTGCTTGTTTTAATGGATGCCCTGCTGTGATTGCCCACTGAGCTGCATCACGTGCGTGTTTTTGAACTAAACAAGCGCTTGCAATTTCAGAGACACCCCAGCGTGTCTACTTTTTCTTGCACCTCACCTCCTATTCCCCTCGCAAACAGGCATGACGCTTGTGTGTATATTCAAACTCTTATTTCATTTGAACGATCCTGACGCGTTCCCAGCATTTCGCGTAAGCAGTGATCTCTGGAAAAAAAAAACCTACATAAATTCCAATGCATGGGCTTGGTCTGTGACACACTCACATTCGGTTGTCTCTGTGTTATTGTTTTGTCCTTTCGCTTTGTCGGACGCTGCGTTAGATATACTTGCTGGCGAACAAGGTTCCCCTGTGTTCGGCTCAGTGGGAGCGGATGTTTAACACCACCCGCATCCCTGGTTTGGAGACAGGTAAGAGGAGGGCACATCTCTGCCATGCCCTCTGATCCCGCCTTGCCCCCCCCCCACCTTGTGACCCAAGCCATGGCTGTTGGCAACAGCCAGTGGAAACCCTGACACCTGGACTCTTTCTCATCAGCACAGCCCTGAGACAGTACCCCCCCAATCATTGTCTTTCATAGATGCCTATTTGAATGACGTAAATAAACTAAATACGACCAATTCTTCCTTCTATTCCTTCTTTGAGGTCAAAATCGACTGTTCCTTCAGGGCTCTGCTGGTGGTACTGAGCGGGGTATGCCACCGGTTTCTGGACCCTCTATCATCTCCTACCTGGCAGCCTTTTGAGGTTTTTCCCGCTCCTTAAAAAACTGCTTATCAATCCAATCCAATCTTCATCGCTCTTCTTCAACTCCATCCGCGTTCCCATCCCCTGTAGGGTGTGTGTGTGTGTGTGTGTGTGTGTGTGTGTGTGTGTGTGTGTGTGTGTGTGCGCGCGCGCACGTGTGTGTGGGTGTGTGTTTGCGCCGCTCTCTTGGGATTTACGGTGAAGTAGTATGTCATCTGTATTTGTCTCTCCCCTTTTTTGCTTTTCAGCTCATGATCCTAAAAACTATTCCCATGTGTTCATCCCAATACGAGCGCATGTTCAACACCAGTCGCGTCCCAGGTGTAGACACAGGTAGAGTCTTTGGCGGTGTTTGCCTCCACACCACTCCTGACTGTACTTCCCCTTGGGACCTTTTGTCTGCCTGTTTTTGTATCAGAAATAAACTGACCAGTTGCAAATCTTTGCATGCGCACTGGTTCGTGCACGGGTCATGCGATGACTGATCTGTACATGAGTGAAGTCAATGTTTGTATCTGCAAAGAGAAAACTCATAGTGGTTAAGGTATGACTAACACGTCTGGCATGACGAGGTCAGTGAGCGACCGTACGCTGCCAAAGTGTGATGTCACACTCAATAGCAGGGAATTAATAAGTATGTTGTTGTTGTTATTGTCGAAAAACTAACATGCACTGTGTATAAGGCCTTCTATGCATGATCCAACATTCTCCCTTCATATAAAACATTGCGGCACGAATTAAACCTTTTTCAGGGCCGGAAACGTTTTATTTAGTGCCTTTAGGTATCTGTTGCCGCGACAACCCGTTGCAGATTTTTTTAGATTGACTGAAACGTAGAAGCCAGACGTTTTTACGTGAAATACATTTGTTTACGAGCATCAACCACGACCGTATTTTAAAATTTGACTGCTTTAGTCATTGGGGTTTGTACCATTTCAGATTCTGATTTGATGCAGAATCTATATATTTTAGGTTTTAGGAACCACGTTTGCACTGACAGTGCTGGAGGTTTTCTTAAAGTAAAGTGGAAGCACAGTTGGCTTAGTGGAGGCTGGATGTGAGTTTGATTTCTGTTCCGGGTGTCACATCTGTTGTAAGTAACCCCCTCCTCCTTCCTGCTTGTCATCGTTTCTTTGAACACCAAGAGCATCCCCAATCTGATAATGTTATAATGGTGCAATTACAATAACTTTCACTTGTTTCCACCTCGGTGACGCACAGCTGTGTTCAAAGAAACTTCGCATCAGACCCGTCATGTTTCACACCAATCCTGTTTTTCGTAAATTCCATCCTCTCTTCATCTCTCATCCTCTTTTCCAAACTCACGCTGCCACAGCTGTTAGCTTTGATAGCTCCCATGAAACACCAGTTTCAATGGTTTCCCTTCTTTTGAAAATTATCGTTTGATTTTTTTTTATTTTTTTTATTTAAGGATGCTCACTTATTTGAAACATCTTTCCCTTTAAAAAAAATCATTTTATTCTAACAAGTATTTGGTGTCAAATAAATCAACGACATGGACTTCTAATGATTTTTTTGGTTTTTTTTTATTTTTTTATTTTAAGAATGTTCACTTATTTTAAACATCCACCCCATTTAAAAGAAACTTTCTCTTCTAGCAAGTATTTGGTGCCCAATAAATCAAATAGATAGACCATTTAAATAAAGAGCATGTCAGTCAAAATTCTGCCATTCCCTGAAATTAAGAGCTGTGACATCCCAACACCAATGCGTTTTTTTTTTTCTTAAATTTTGGGGGCTTGGGCTTTAAATTCTGCACCCACACATAAAGCCTGCAACGTATAAGATACTTAATTTTCCCTATTCCCCTCCTTCTCTCTCTCTTTCCTCACCCATGATTGTTGTCTTCCAGACACCCTACAGCACATGAACGAGAGCAAACACATCGCCGTGTTCCACAAAGGCCGTTTCTTCAAGGTGTGGATGTTCTACGACGGCCGCTTACTTCTGCCGCGTGAGATTGAGCAGCAGATGGAGAGGATCCTGGCCGATCAGTCAGAGCCCGTGCCTGGGGAGGAGAAACTGGCTGCGCTTACGGCTGGGGACAGGTATGTGTGTTTGTGTGTGTGTGTGTGTGTGTGTGTGTGTGTGTGTGTGTGTGTGTGTGTGTGTGTGTTGCACGCACCTTGGAGTGCTGAAGTTCAGTTCTTGTCTACAACAGCAGAGCAATGCGAGGTTCTGTATTTTTATTTCTGACCCATCTGAAAAGCTTTTCTTTTACGCCTGCGTGACGAGGCGTATATTCAGATCTGGACTCTGACTCAACCATTCCTCGGACTTTGTGAAGCCTCTCCAGTTTGGGTGGTTCAGCTCAGTTTGTTGACTTTCTGCAAAGCGAGCGCTCCCCTCGGCCCGAGCCTTCCGTGTGTTCCCCCTCAGTGCTGACTCATCTCACAGTTTTTGGTGGTGGAAATACATCAAATTGCTGCCTCCGAAAATGAGAAGACGTTAAATGCTTTCTATTTTTTCCGCCCACCACATGGAACTGGCCATTATGGACTCGAAAGCGACTCTGGCGCTTCTTAACAAGGACAAAGGGCCATTTGATAGAAAGCCACCATGTTGTTTTATTCTTTGTACATTTATGACCTGGGGAAGCTTCATGGAAGTGCTCTTGTTGAACTGAAAACTAGCCAAACTACATTCAGATTTTTTTCTTAGCCCAGCTGGTTGGCACTACGATCACAAACTGATTGAGACTTTAGCAGATGAAGGAAGGAACGATTTGTCAATCATTTAAATATTTCCTCCTCCTGAGAGTAGGTTTGCCCATTATCAGGCTCTAGTATCGCTGCTATTGAAGATTCTGTGGTGTGGTTTGCATTGGTATAATCCCAGTTGTGTTTTTCAATTTATGCAGGAATCCGTGGGCAAAGTGTCGTGAGGTCTACTTCAGCCGCGGTAAAAACAAGCAGTCTCTGGACGCCATTGAGAAGGCAGCGTTCTTTGTAACCCTCGATGACACGGAGCAGCGATACGACGCCAAGAGCCCGGTGAAATCTCTTGATAGTTACGCCAAGTCCCTGCTCCATGGAAAGTGCTACGACAGGTCGGACCGAATTCCCGGCTAGGAATTTTTCTCAGGGGGCCACGTGAAATTGAAACTTTTCCCCTCTTTTATCGCCTCCCAGGTGGTTTGATAAATCCTTTAACCTAATCGTTTTCAAGAACGGGACCATGGGGCTGAACGCTGAGCACTCCTGGGCGGACGCTCCAATCATTGGCCACCTCTGGGAGGTGTGTTAATCTGCTTTTTGTGAGATTATTTTTCCTGTATTGAGAGTGCAGTTCATGACATTATCATGATAAACAATGTTGGATTTTGGAAGTTACAACCAATGAAGCCCCTCATCAGTTTGAAAGTATCTAAATTTAGATGTTGTAAATGGCCGGATGTTGAAGTTCACACACAGCAACCAGAGTCATTTGAGCGTTCAGATATCCTGATATTCATGGTAGCAAAACAAAGCAACTCAGAAACGTGTCACTCCAAAGAATCTGTGTCTCGGGCTGTTTGTGCGCCTCCAATGGCCACGAATATCCTCGATCGCGCCTGCAGCTTTTTGAAATGTGCTTCTACTTTGCAGCACGTTCTCTCCATGGACCCCTTCAAGCTTGGGTACACTGAACAAGGCCATTGCTGCGGGGACCCTCACCCCAACCTTCCCGGTCCCCAGCGGCTGCAGTGGGACATCCCTACTGAGGTAAACACCTCTCACACATCCACCAAGCCCGATTTGCTCTCAGTTGTCTGTACCTAATCGTTGTTCAGCACAAGTTAAAATTCTGTCATCGATCTACATTCATTGACTTCTTCAGTTGTTTGTGTTGTCAGTCGTGACTGATTTATGTGGCAAGGCCTTATATTGAAATCTCAATTTGTGGTAGTGCCAAGACGTCATCCAGAGCTCCCTCACAGTGGCAAGGAGTCTGGCTGATGATGTGGACAGCCACATTTTCCCCTTCTCTGACTTTGGGAAGGGTCTGATTAAGAAGTGCCGCACCAGTCCTGACGCCTTCATACAGATCGCCCTCCAGCTGGCTCATTTCAGGGTGAGTATGACCACTTGCGTGCCATTGCTGAACCGTATTGTAGATTCAAGTGTTTATTGTCATATGTACAGTCTGGAAACATATTCCCGTGTGCAATGAAATTCTTATTTTCACGTCCATGGAGAAGCCAGATAGGTAGCAAAAAAACAAACGAACAAATAATGATGAGCATATTATTACAACAAGATGTAAACAGTGCAAAGAATTGTAAACAGTATCAACTGGATGTGCAAGTTGCGAAAGTGCAGATGGACATCTTAAAAGTTGAGTGCAGCTTTGTTTGTGCATTTTCACAATGTGTACCTAAGATGCAGACAGTTAAGTAAATGGTTAATTTGAATGAACAGTTGAGTACAGCAATGGCTGTGCTGGATGTAAAGTGCAGAGAAGTGAACAATCAGGTGCATCTGATGGTCCTGAGGTAGAACATGGTTATTGTCTCCCTTTTGTTGTTCAGGAGTCTAATGGCAGTTGGGTAGAACCAGTTCTTCAATCATGACGTCCTAGATTTCACACTCCTGCGCCTCTGGCCGGAGGGTTGGAGTGTGAGCAGTCTGTGTTGGGGATGACTGTGGTCCTCAGTGATGGAGGCCGCCCTTCTATGGACTCTGCGGTGGTAGATGCTGTGCAGAAAAGGCAGTGGGGTTTTGGTGATCTTCTCAGCAGTCCTTACAACTAGCTGCAGGCGTTTGCGGCCTGATGCAGCTGGTTAAGACGCTCTTAACAATTCAACTCTCAGAAGTTGCTCAGGCAACATGTCAGCTTCCTCAAAAAAGTAAAGCCGCTATTTAGCCTTTCTTAACCATCTGCATGCTATTGTGGAACCAGGTGAGGTCCTCACTGATGTGGACACCCCCTATTTAAAACTGCTGGACTGGATGAATGAGATCTCCTCTCCTTTCTCGTGTCCAATATAACGTCCTTCGTCTTTTCTGTGTTTATGGTGAGGATGTTGTCCTGCATTCACTCTTTTTGCCAAACGCTGTTTTCTACTTTTAACCAGTACTTGGGCCGTGGCTATGTATTGGATATTGCATTGGGTCATCTCTTATTTTGTGATGTCACTTGGTATTTCGATTCGACCGGTTCACCTGAACTGCACACCAGCTGTTTTTATACTTCTTAAAGTTCAAGTGTGTTGAGCTACTCCAGAAAACTAGTGGGATGAAAGTATCAAAGTTGAAGGGCAGAAAAGAGACACCATCTCGTTGCAGTTCTCCGACATTCCAGTAGAGGGCACTCACAATTTGAAAGCCAACGAATCACTGGCCTTGAGGATCTGTCGGAGAGATTCTGTTCAAACCCTTGACCAATTTATGGTGTCGGAAACTGAATCGCATGTCATCTGCCTCTGTATTTATTGGAAATATAAAAATATAAAGGTGGCTTTTCAAAGGTGATATTCACATTCAGCTGAATTCGAGATCCAACCTTCCGCTTCTCATTCTTGTGGTATTGATCTATTATACGTAATCAAAGACCTCTGATCCTGATTATCAATACAAACACAAATGTATTCTGACCTGAGTCATTGCTCTTGTTTGTCGAGCATTAATGCGCCAGTGACTCATCCCATCTCCAAACAGGACAAAGGGAAATTCTGCCTGACTTACGAAGCCTCCATGACACGTTTGTTCCGTGAGGGCCGGACAGAGACGGTTCGCTCCTGCACCGCAGAGACCTGTGCCTTCGTCCGCTCCATGATCGGAGATGAGACAGTAAGGCCGAGCGGGAGCTTTGGGCTCCACCTGTCAATGCTCTCCTCTTTTTTAAATTTTTTTCAGACTCGGCCATTTCACTTTGCACTGTCTCTCTCTATCTGCCGTCCATTCAGAAAGAGGAGCGTTTGAACTTGCTCAAGATTGCGGCGGAGAAGCACCAAAACATGTACCGCCTGGCCATGACAGGAGGGGGCATCGATCGTCACCTTTTCTGCATGTACGTGGTTTCCAAGTACCTGGGAGAAGACTCCGCCTTCCTCAAGGAGGTATGAATGGCTGCTGCAAGCAGAACTCTGATGTTTGTGATTAATATTTCCAAAGTTGAAATGAATGAAGTAAGTACACATCACTAGTGTTTGGAATACTTGGATGAAGATATTGAAGTATAACATAATTAATGTTGAGTTTGAACAAATCATTGAAATAGTCAGCGTGCTGAACTTTTTCTGAGCTAGGAAACAGCACAACCTTAGAGACCCCGTAAGAAGCCTAATCCCTCTCCTACCTGTTATGTTTAGGTGCTGTCTGAGCCATGGAGGCTGTCCACCAGTCAGACTCCTCTGCAACAGGTTGACCTCTTTGACCTGGTCAGACACCCGGAATACGTCTCCTCCGGCGGCGGATTTGGCCCAGTGAGTCACAAAACATTTTTTTTTCTTTTATGGTATGAGTGAAGTCGGTTATTTCCCATTAACACTTACAACACCGACCTAGGTCATTTTTTAACATTTGTTATTAATACAGTTTACACATGTATGAGGTCAAAAGGAGTGGACATACAGTTGTAAATGAGGTCACAATGCGGAAAAACATCGCAGACTCTGCGTTCCTCCCTCTGATTATGGTATACTTATTTACAAATCACTCTGGTGGCCTTGTTTCCAGAAGAATTTGTATCTAGTAGTAAATGGGGATAATGCAGAGCCCTTGCCAGTGTCTCAGAAATTCTCCCTCTGAAAATCTTTCGGACATTTCAAAGCAACTGAAATCAAAGATGAATCTTGACATTTTTTCTCTCACACTCTACAAGGTGGCCGACGACGGTTACGGCGTCTCCTACATCATCGTCGGGGAAAACCTCATCAATTTCCACATCTCCAGCAAACACTCGAGCCCAGAAACCGTGAGTTGGCCGTCAATCTCTTCTACCTGATGATTGCAAATTTCCCCAAACTCTTTTTTTCATGATGTCCCTTCTTTTTTATTCTTGCCAGGACTCACATCGTTTTGGCGGCAACATCAGACAGGCCATGCTGGACATACTTGACATCTTCCAGTTCCACAGTAAAGCCAGCGAGTGATTGTCCTCTCATCGGGAGGGATAAAAAGTAAAATTATTCTCAATTATTCTCCATGAAGCTTGTATAGAATCAAGTGTTGGTCTTGGGTTCTTTAACGTATTGATAATACCGAAATATGAATGATTGGGGTGTTTGGAACATAATTGTTATTTTGTTTGTACAGTATAGGTTGACTTATGGTGGGGGGGGAGGTACGAGAAGGGCACAGCGGTGATGCACAGATTGCATGTGAGATGAGGTGGGTCGGGTCAAAAAAGCAGAAAAATTCTGATTGACCGTGGATCAGCTGTCGGCATGTTTTACAAGAAAACATTTGCAAATGAAATTTTTTTTAATAATCCGTGTTGCAGCAATCAACCAGAGCCACAATCATAAAGTAAGAGCAGTTATTTTGATGACACTAAAAATGTATTAGATTAATTATGATCAATTATCAAATTACTGGAACCGTACTCTTCACCATTAAAGTTTAATTTCAACAGCCTATCATCTTTGTTCTCTAAATCTAAATAGAATTAATTCAATAAAAATCACAGTCAGTGATTGACAGATGGATCACACTGCTGCACATCATTTGACAGGCATTAGGGAATACAGTGGCGGAGAGAGGGTGTTCAAGTACAGGGCGATAAATTGGAGAAATGATTTTGTTGGGGCGGGTGTCCCAGTCAGCCTGCGCATCACCAGTGCCCAGATCAGATTCTGTTTCTAGGACTGTACACATCAGTGCCTTAGTGACCCACTAATGTAAACAAAAAGGGCAAGAAAGAAAGGAAGGAGGAAGAAATCAGTGATGGAGAGCAAGGATCATACAGTAGCATCAGCCGGTGTTCTGAAAGGTCAAAAACACAAATTCCTTGGTCCATAGGTTTCTTAGGTCCAGTTGTTCTCAGCATCTATTGTATGTACCCACTAACACATGGTAGCCTAACAATATTCAGAGGAATTCACGTCCAGTCTGCGTTGGTCTCATTCTGCACACCAACACAAGGCGGAGCCAGTCTGTCGGATCTGTATCAATGCTCATACTAATGCTTTTCTTATTCCTGACAGCCTGTTGTATTTCCATTGGGGGTGTTCTTTCCTGTTTTTTTTTCTTTTAGCTGCTGTGATTTTATGATGTAGAAAAGACTGCTTTTTTTTTTTTTTTTTTTTTTTTTTTTTATTTTTAGTTTTATTTTTATTTTTATTTTTATGGTTATTTTTATGTTTATGTTTAGGTTTTAGTGTTTTTGGTTTAGGGTTAGGGTTAGGGTTAAGGGTTAGGGTTAGGGTTAGGGTTAGGGTT
>CAAKHD010013511.1:17832-36849 GCA_901007705.1 Fistularia tabacaria
TTTTTTTTGTTTTTTTTTTTTTTTGTTTTAAAATGTTTTTTTTTTTTTTTTTTTTTTTTTTTTTTTTTTCATTCTCAGGTTTTACTAAGTCGGCCGAGTATTCCAGGGGTGCCGGCTTCAGGCCTGGAAGAACTTTGTTGTTTTTGTCATTGTTTTTGGTGTTCTTCACAAGTGCATGTGCAACCATTAAAGAACAGTTGTTGAGATGCAGTACAATGCATATACCATGAACTTCGAAAATGAGGGAATGCCAGAACAGGGCGTGTGTGGGTGTTTGTGTGTGTGTGTGCGTGTGTGTGTGCATGCGTGCGTGAACATCAACTTGCACATGAAGAATTAGCGTGAGGCTGACCATGACTTTCTTGTGTTTTATAAGAATACGTTGCTTATTTCTTTTTTTGTGCACTTTGGGGCTAACCTTCAAACTAACAAGTTCCTAACTTGAATTTTATTTTGGAAATGAACAAACTTGTCAAGTAGTCCCGTGTCGCTGCCCCGGTCGGGGTGAGGCACAGAGCTGACCTGCAGGTAGCCCCACCCCTCTGCAGCCGCATCGACACAGAGAGGTAATATGTAGGAAATCATATCCATTTTGTATATGTTGTGAGTATGTCTTATTTATTTCTTCAACATTTTAACTTCTTTATACATACATCAAGCTGTTTTAGAAAAGCATTATTTACTAGTCAAATGCAGTGGAGGACACAGATGTATTGCTGCTTTCTTGTTTGTTTTTTTTTGACAAGATTGACAAGTTTTTTGTCGTCACAGCCTTTGCCAGTACGTTGTAGTTATATGACTTTTTATCTCAGTAGGTTCCCTGTTTACACTGCTGCATGGTTTTTGAAGATAATGCTGTATATGTTTGCCTTTTAATTTAAAAATGTTTAAAAAAAATAGAAAAAGACATTATGCAGCTGGTATACCAAAACAACCTTTAACAATAAAGTGAATGTCAGACAGCTGTATTGAATTTGAAAATGTCTTTGTTTTTTGCTTTCTTGTGTGTGTGTGTCTGTGTGTGTCTGTGTCTGTGCGTGTGCGTGTGTGCATCTGGCGTGCGTGTGGGTGGGTGGGTGCGTGCGTGGGCGTGCAGATATGCGTATGTGCGTGTGTGGTTTTCTTCAGTGTCCTCATCTTTGAAGAGGAAAACTGCATTGACATTTAGCACAGAAACCATGGCTGTAAAAATCCAAACAGTCACGATCCGGGGAAGAATAAAGTGGTGATTTATTTGACTTAAAAAAAAAAAAAGTTTAGATACGCTAAAGCTTTAGGGAATTCATCTTATGTGTTGTTGTTTATTTTAGCAATCACAGGTTAATTTGGTTAGCATGGCGGCACAGTAGTGAGCACTGCTGGCTCGCAGCAAAAAGATCCCCCGACAAGGCCTTAAACGGATAAGCAGTATACATAACGAATGAATGACAGATCAATTTATCACCTTTTACTACACCGCTAAGATGTTGTCGCCCTGTGATACCAACTTCAGGTACAATGGCAACCTGCTGATATTTAGCAGGACTAATTTTTAAAAGATGGGGAAAAAAATATATATATTTATATATATATATTTTACGAAATTCACGGTCAACAGATGATGGAAGTGGAGAATAAATATTAGATGAAGATGAATGAGATCAATGATGATAAATTTGACGGAAAAACAATCAAATCGCGAGCTAATTTTATTGACGTTTCGTGGCGGCCGTGCTAGATGTCAGGCGTTAATTGAACCGTGACACTCCTTCGGATGAGAAAAGCCTTCCTAAGTCCCGATGATTCATCTTTTGGACATCAAGAATGTCATGTGCCATATTTCTTGGAACGGGCCAGATCTGGCTTGCTGGCAGCAGCGGAGGAGAAGTCACAAGATCATGAATGTTGCTTTTCTTCGGGGACCACGTCTGACAGTTGGAAATGTTAAAGTGATCCATCCATCAGCAGTCGGGGTATTTCACCCTGGACCTCCCTCCTCTCGGTGTTTACGCAATGGCGGGGAAGCTTCCTCCGGCATCGGCCTGCCACCCCGCCAGATGGTCGGGCTTGAATGGACGGTACCGAGGAGCCAGTTCGGTTTGTGGGGGCACATTAAGCAGACCCTCCCCTGTGGCCGTGCGGGGTGTGTTCAGACATTAACTCCAATTAAAGAAAGGCATTGCAAGGTGACAGATTTCCAAGGAGAGCAAAGGCAGGAAGCGATTATATGTGACAGTTGTCCCTCTAGCTTCTGTCTCGCGCACACACACGCACCTCGGCACCCACACACCCGCCCCAGTGTCACCCTGCCCCGGGCTGCTGATGGCAGGATAACATTTCGAGTCTGCATTCCTGGGGTCTGGTAGCTCCTCATTTGCTCTGGGAACTTGCATTTTAACCACCGGAGAAAAAAAAGTTTACCTTCAAAGATCTTTTTTGACTGATTGAAGCGTCACCCTCTTCAACTCTTCAACTTCCCCTTGTATCAAACCAACAGCTGAGATGAAAACACTAGACACAGGGGAGGTTGATAAATCGGCGCCGCCTATTCAACTCGGTCTCTTGAGCCATAAGCCTTCAATATTTTACACACGATTTTTTTTTTTTTTTTTCCCCAAGCTGGAAAACCCATTCACTCAAGAGCACGAACTGAAACATAAAGCCTTGACTTGCACTTTCTAAAAGTAGACTTTGAGAAAGATCCGCGGCCTCCGCTTGTCACCAGTTTAATTCGTGCGCCACTTGCTCCACAACACCCTCAAGGAAACGAGGGGGGAGCCAATCCCGTTTTATAAGCCGCTCATTCACGCGGGGAGCAGGAGATGTTCCCGTCCAGTCTGGCTGTTAACAGAGGAGAGAGGCATTGTTCTCATCACAGCTTCTGAATGTAGATGATCAGCGTCGGTCTTGACTCGGCCTTTTGGCAGGACAATCTGTTTTTTCCGGTGCTGCTTGACAACTTACGTAAGGTTCTGTCATACCCCAAACTAATTGGATTGAAAGTTACACGTTTGTACAGTCAGTTAGGAACAAAAAAGAGAAAAGCACGGGAACACCCCGTCCCACTTGAGTGTCGAGATGCAAGTTTTCTGGAAGGTACTGCATTGTTGGGTCAGGATTTAACATTAAGTGGACCTCACAGAGGAAGTTTCACTGTTCAGAGCAGAGAATCAATGTCAGGCATAATCTGATTTATCGCACAAAGAGAATGGGTGAAACCGATCTTTCCTGCCTAAATCTTTCAAATGCAAACGATGTAACGTAAAACACCCGATGGAGGTTATCTGAGGTTTTACACACAACTTACCTGACTCCGTTTGCCATGTCACCTCCACTGTCCTCAGACGCCTCTCACACTGTAACCTCATCACCTCACAAAGTACAGAGCCACTATAAGGTGTCTTTCGAATTTTATTTGGCTGAGAACTGCATCCAGATTTGAAAAAAGGCCCTTATGAATCTAAGTGATTACAGCCAGGGTGTAAATGGAGAGGGTGAGCTTGGTGTTTGGCGCGGAGGGACCGTGCATGTCTGTGGCCAGCTGCACCTGTCTAACTGCGCGAGAGAAGCAGAGCCCGTGGCCCCAAGGTGGATCCCAGCCAAGGGGCAGGAGAAGTAGAGGGTAGGGAAGAGAATCTCTGCGGAGGCCGGACCGAATGTGATTCCCCTGAGAATCCCTTCCACTGTGTGCTCACCATAGCTATAAATAACTTTTATTAGGATTAGGCGGAATTAGGGGACACGTTAGTCGTCAGCGTGCCCGCCGGTCGAGAGTCGTGCACTCCCTGATGTGAGGGGACGGCGAAGAGGGTCGATAATAAGACACAGGAGCATGCACACCTGCAACGGAATTCGAATGCATTGCATATTACAAGAGTTATTAATTTACATAATGCAATTTCTGAATTCTAAATTCCATTTATTACAAGGGATAGATTTAAACGTAGTGCTAGAGTTTATCTCACTATTGGGCAGGACAGATGGTCTGGATATTGAAGTAATAAACTAGTTATGAAACAGTCAACTGACATATTAGACACTTTGGATGCAATTGATATGATATTATATGATATATGTTTTAATTGATATGTCACTGCAAACAAATGCGTGAATTTAGTATTTTAGGAAAAGTGCTTAAGGTTGAGTTTCAGTATCATGTTTAAAAGCAGTGATGGTCTGTTCCTGATCCAGTTCATTCAGGGCCTTGAATTTGGCTTAAAAAGGAATTGAATTAGCTATTAAATAAAAGATAAGCAGATCATTACAAGAGGCTGAATTTTAGAATTTATGATATTGTTGTAAGCTTGGGTTTGGCAACATGATTAACAAAATCAAGGGTATATAGCTTACAGGATAACATCCTTTAGGTTACGTTGTTTATTCGACCACCTCAAATAGGGAAAACCAAAGACTGGCGTTTCCCGACCTCAGCAGATAGACTGAGGGTGCATCCTCCATTATGACAACTAATGGTGCAGGTTAGTGTAACACAACAGCAACAACATCGTACAGCTATTCCGTGAGGGAGTTCTCTAACCCAGAACCATGAGAGGCTCCAAAGGTCCTTGTTGGCGCAAAGGATTCTGGGGCTCCCCCGGCCAGTCTTCCCACCACACACTACAATATCAATGTAATGCTGAAAAAACTTTTTTGTCAGAACATTTAACTATCTTTTATATATTTTATATATCTTTAACTATCTTCTTGTATAAGAATTGTAATAAATAAGTCAGTGAAGGAATCATTATGAGCATGTATGACTTTTTTTTTTTTTTAACATATTTTACTAATAGAACTGAATATTGTGAGGTGATAAAAGTGTTATGGTGTCGGGTGTTTTAAATGCGCATGTTTTAACATGTTTATACAAATGCTTGATGACTAACATACTTAGTTATTTATCTTGAACCCTGACACCAACACTTATATTGTATTATCTTTATTTATTTATTTCTGTTCATCCCATGTCATTTTATTTATTTGAATTTCTTCCTCTACAAAGCATCTGGGATGATACAACTTCCTCTGGGATCAATAACGTACTTTTGATTCTGATTCTGATTCCGGCATGTCTTTTTTTATGATGGCCAGTTAACCAGTTGTGTATCGTCTTTTCTTTCTTTTTCTTTTTGGGTAACATGTTACTTGTGCGACGTATCTCCAGGACGATGAAATAGGTCCTACTCACTTGCAGACCTGCCACCGCTGCGAGGAAAAAACAAAGCATTACATAAGCATGAACGGAACGCCCGAGGAGGTGATGTAAGAAAATGTAAACTTTATTGCAACTTTGTCATTCTAGGTTCTCTGATTTACAGAAGAGAAAAAAAAAACACTTATAATGGCACAGTCATCGTAATATGTACATTGCTGATACTGCAATAATCCAGGCACGTGTGTTGTCCAGATTTAAGAGAGGCAAATTAAGGCATTATGTTTGCTCAGTCTGTTGAGGGAATAACCAGGCTTTTTCCTGCAACATATACACCATCGTACCACAGCATTCCTTAAAAGCTTTAGAAACGGAACCAGAAAAGCTCCTTAGGTGAATGGCTCTGTTGCGAAATCACAGTTTTTCCTTCGTAAATTCGGATCTAGGATTAAGACATCAATGTGCTCACAACGTACTAGGTTGCACTAAGACATTTTGTGATTTGATAAGTTATAGTAGACCTGAGTGTTGATACAGTAAACTTGTTAGACCAAAGTTACAGTTAATTTAGTGGCAACATCTTCACTAAGTCTGTATCATCACCCATGACAAGTTAAGATTGTCCCGTGAAGAACAAATCGATCAAGTACAAGCAAATCTGAAAAAAGTAGCATCTAATCACTATAAAACTCTGAAGCGATGTGTGATGGTTGGTGTATTTCCTCATGGGCTCATTCACACCTGATCGCGAATTTAAAAAAAAAAAAAAAATCTATTTAAGTAATTTACATCTCAATCACTTAAAGCATTTAGTCCGGCTTCAAAATGAGTATGAAGAACTGAGGAGGCGTGGAAGTGGATGTGGATACTTGGCTAGCTTGTTCAGGCTAAGTAAAGGTACGTTAAGTAGTGATTGTGCCACGTGCTTTAGGATGCAATGTTTTTTTAAAACAAACAATTCCTCCCGATGTCTTCCTGTTCTTTGACGGTTTAGGGGGAAATGCTATTACTTTATTGCCATGAGTTAGATGAGAAAATCATTCAGCTTGGTGACGGTAAGCTAACATGAGCAGGGCTTAAATGCTAAGTCACAACACTGGACCAAGAAATGGTTCGTCTTGTCGACTCTCAGTTTCCGTCCCCGTTTTCGATCCTCAAGCGCGGCTCAGGTTCATTCAGTGGGTCGACTTTGGTCTTCTCATCTCATCTCATCCCAGCAAGGGTGAAGTAGCATATTCCCCAAAATGTCAGCCACTCTTCCTTTCATTCTTGTTTCCACCTGCAAGGCGTCATTAACAAGGCTTCCTTACAAAACGTCCTACAGCTCCAGTGAGAACAATTGTGTACACATTATCAGGTGAATTCAAATGAGCAGCTCATTTAGACCTTCCTTCAACAGAGTCGTACAAAGGTCAAACCTAGCAGGTAATGCAGATATAGCCAGTATAGTTAAAATGACAGCGCCTTGGCCTCAGGTTCATCTGGCCTACAGTACAATGGGACATTCAGAGGTGTCCCGACAGAGTGGTATGTTGATAAATTAAGTTAAACTACTCTAAGACTAAGTGCTAAGGGGTGATGTATCTGATAACTGTAAAACAGTGAACAACTGTAAAATGAGGTACATTCATAAAACATCAGCCTTCTTGGCTTGACAGGTTCAAGTCCTTCTCAACAAGTGACGCGGGGGGCCGTGGTGCGTTAGGCCCCGCGCCGAGCGTTCTGTCTGTCAGCTACTTTGCCCTCAATAAAGCCCTCTCAAAATTTTTCATTTGTCCTTCTATATCTTCATTTGGTCTTCTTGAGAGATTCAGATTCTTTAGAAGCAAACACAAGGCTTGCTTTGTTCCTCCTTATCAAGAGAGCCAGCAGCAGCTACAAATTTTAAGGACTGTAGAAATGCAGTATGTAAACGTGCAGATTTCTCTGGAACTTACATACAGAAAAAAAAATCAAAAAGTCCAGATAAGAAAATCATCCAAGAATTAAAAACCGATTAACATTAGAAAAAAAAAAGAAAGAAAAAAATGTCACAAAGGAAAAAAAACTAATACAAATCATTTTGATTCATAAAGTGCAAGTATAAAAAAAATCTTTCTATATGTTGTTTCAGGACAGTATCTTGAAACAGGGTCGATAATGGTCTGTCGTGGAAAAGTGCAAGTTGGGAACAGCACATGTAATTTTAAAAAAAAAAGAAGATTTGATTAAAAACAGTAACAGGATAGTCAGATGACTCGTCGACTCGTCGAACCAGTCATCGTTTCCGTAAGAAAACGGCCACCTCTTCCAAGGGCACCGAGTAGTCCTGTAGGTACGTCCCTCCATCAAACACCTGAGCGTTCCGGCTGTCCTGCCACATGAAGCCCCCATCAGGTAAATAAATATCCCTCCTCACTTCCCCCTTCTCCAGTACCGGTGCTACCAACACCTAGGGGCGGACAAAAACATGCAGAATTCAGATATCAGGATTGTTTGAGCTCCGGCACTGGATGCCAGATGTGGAGGGAAATCGTCGAATCACCTCGTCTCCAATGAGGAACTGGTCATCGATGGTAAAGGTCACGGGGTCACTGGGGCTGAGCCACCACATCGGCCGGTAGATGGGATTCCCCGTCAGCCGCCATTCCTCTGCATACTTTTCTATCAGTGGCACCACCTCCCTCTGGTGTTTTCTGATGTAGATCCGTGTTAGGTTGAGCAGCTGCAGGGTCAGGGAGGAAGTAAAAGTTAACACAGATTGTAGACGCTGTAAGCCCTCCAGATGTCTGCCATTTTTATTTTTTTTAATGGGGCTGTAATTTCATTCAGAGCCACTAAGCCAACAGAATTTTCAATGGGTCAAGCAAAAGAAGTGCTTTCCTGACCTGAGTCATTGGCCACAATGATTTTAGATAAGATTAAAACTGATACTACGGATGTCTGATGAAGACATTTGTGCCACCTCTGTTTGCAGACAGAGAAATGGAGCTGCTCAGCGTTGACTTTGTGGTTTTAACACTTTCCAATTCTTTCTCCTGTCTCCCCTTCTGGCCAAATTACTTCAGCATTCCTGGAAGGGTTACATTATCCCAAGTGTCTCATGACAAAAACAAAACGTGACCGCATCTATAAAAAATGTATTTTTATGAGTTGGGATTGAGCTGATTTGTAGGAATGAGCTTGAAGTCCCGGTTTGGGTTCAGCACGGATCTCTGTCTGACTGAAAGGCCAGGCATGTGCGTGTGGGTTTGAGGTTTTAATTTATTTGATTCCATCATGGCTGAAAATGTGACCTGTCTCGGACTCCCCAGACTCACACGCATTCTGGAAATAAAGGTGCACTACTACTGTAAAGTGACCATAAAATGGAGTGTTTAATCACAGGGCAGCAGAGCAGCCTTCTATTCCTTAAAACATCCTCTAGGTTTTATGAATTGAAGGCGTGCAATGAGCCAAAATGGAAAAAATTGCTGCTGTCAAACGCCTAGCTGTCCGAAAGGCCTATTTTTATCTTTGTCACGCAACACAAGTCACAACCAATATATTTTGCTGCCACAGTCCTCTCCCAGTGGAAAAAAAAATGTTTATCGCGCCACTCTGTCACACTTGTCAATTACTCACGGAAAATCTTAATTGCCACCATAAATTATTTTTCCAAGAGTTGTCCTCAAATTCATTATCATTCCTGTCGAAGTGTCTCTAGAGAAAGTGCATGAGCCATAAATCTGAAGTGGGGATTGTAATTCAGAACAGATGGACGCTAAACCACAGGTGATGTCAGGAGGGGGGCAAGCAAGAGGAGGAGGGCCGGGGAGGGAAAAATAGCTGTCACCCTTTTGAGAGACATCGAGTGCTTGTGTGCGGAGGAAACTCGACCCCGGCCCCATGTTGTCAAACGGATCAGTATCAGTCACCAGACTCTCCGAGACTATAGGCCTTGTTTTTCTGCCGTGCAAGGTGAACGGCGCTTTTCGGATTTCCAACCGAGAAGGACAGAGGATGTGCTTCTCCTCCCTGCAAACTGCAAACACGCTCGACAGTCTACTGACATGAGAACTTTTCGCCTCAGAGCCGCCGACGGGTCAATAAAACTTTCCACTTTTTCCCTTTTTTACAATCTCCTGCCAGAATAATGGATAGTTCACTAATGACACTGTTCATAGAGTTCATTGTCCTCTGGTAAACTATAAAGTATCATTTAGTATTGAATTTGAAAGAGAGTAGTCGTGTTTTGTTAATATTATTGTTAATGCATTGACTGCGGTGAGGCTTTAATTTATCAAAATAGATGTTAAAATATCCTTTGGGCTCTTTTGTGTGTTTTCTATTTGTGTTCGGATACCCGGTCCTCTCCGCAGACCCATGGAGGAGTGTGGAAGCTGATGACGGGCAGGAAAGCTGCGATCTCCAACCATCGGATGAACAACTCCTCGTCTGTGACCAGGTCTCCAGACAGAGAGCCACCTGGGGGGGGAAGAGATTTAGACTTATGTGAGCTTTGATTTATTTGTCTGTTTTCTTGACCTTATTTATGTATGAATTTAATCAAATGACATCTATAAAGGATAATTATAATAACCTGAGAGGTTTTGTATCATATTGATTGGAAATAAGCCATCTCTTTAAAAACCGTCTCTCTTTTTTTTGTGTGTCTGCCGTCTGCCTCCAGATAACAGCACTGTATATTCTGTGAATTAATAATCAAAATGTATGTTTACGACTGATGAAATACAGTTTCCCCCTAATTGTATTTCTATTGCTTTAAATGCTTGAGTATTGATCAACATGAATGGTTATTAAATATTGATCCAGCATATTTATTTGTATTACGTAATTTACATAGCAGTTCATGAAGGAAAAGGTCTAAAGACAATGTTGTTGAACATTTGGAGTTTTCTGGTTTCTTGGTATATTTTAAGGGTGATTTCTTTCTTTCTATGTTACTGACAGCTTTTTGAAGTCACATCAGAGACATCTGCTGTCTGGCATGTTGGGGTGTGCTATGCCTGAAATTTGGGGAATTGCAAAATCAAACTGACCACAAGACCAAATGACTACTAATACACATTTTGGTTTAAACATGAATGATGAATAAATGTGGATTTTATGTCATTACTGTGCATACACTCTTGGAGCTCCTCTGAATGATGTGGCCTTGTATGATAAGGTTGTATTCAGGGTGGCCATATTTCTGTGCCATCACAGATAGCAGCAGCGTCTTTTAGGTAAAGGCGAGTGGACCATGAGCTCTCTATTACCTACTGCATCAGGAATGAGGAAGTTGTATCCCAGCAGAGTGTGGTGCAGCAGGGAGGGAATGATGCCCTTCAGGCCCATCGGACTCCAGTCGGACTGCAAGAGTGTCATCCTCACAAATAGCGGCTTATGGCTTGACCTGGAGCACAAAGAGATCAACTGGCTATTTGCTGATTTGAACGTCACTTCATAGTAAAATTTAGAGTCAAGCTCTGACATAAATCATCGTACGACACACGCGATGCCCTCCCAGATCACTGAGGCCACCTGACAACCTGCTCCTTTCCATTCCAGACAGTTATTTGTAGTGGGCCTGTGTTGCTCTCCATGATTGTCAGGCCTCACGACTCAAGGTTTCAAATCAATGCTAAAGAAAATCCCAACATTTTTCCCACCCATCGGCCATCTAGTTATTATTTGTGACCTGATTTAACTTACAAGGGTAAATAAACTGTTATTGAATTACCTCGTCCCCGCTGACATGATCGTGGCGTCTCCCATTCTGGTCGCCAGGTCCGCCAGAATGCTGATGTACTTGTCGCCGCTGAAAGACTGAGGTGGCCGCAAAGTCTGTTCCTCAAACAGATTCCCTTCACCCCCCTCTAGCATGATGTACTCCATTCCCAAATGGGCCTGTAGGGACCCCACTCTGTCCAGGAACCAGCTCACGGCTCCCGGGTTTGTAACATTCAGCTTTACACAGAATCTCCCCCGCCACTGCGTCATCACAGGGATCTGTGGGGTGAAAACACTTCTGAAAACGTCATTCCTACACGTGCTGTTTGGTTTTTTAGAAATACCAAAAAAAAAACAGTGAACGTGTCAATACTTTCATATCTCAAGGTTGAAAAGCCAGATAGACAATGTCTTCTACTTGACTATGAAGGCTATCATCATGAAACACAGACGTTGGATCCATGGAATATTAACTTGAAAACAAGTATGTCTGTCAGCCAAGGTCTTAAATCTAATTTTTTGGTGAGAAAATATACAACTTAATAAACCATTTAACCTTCAGGTTAAATGTCGGATTGGACACTCAGAGAAGACTGAGTCTAATTGTTTCTGAACCAACATCCGACTTTGTTGATCAGACTCATTTTTTCTTTTTTAATTGTCTCCCTTTATTCAATGAAAAAACCCAGAATGTTGCCTCCAGGTGTCAACTTTTTACTACATTAGATGCCTCTTTGCAACAACTAGCAGACGAAATCAGAGGAGATGTTAGCCAGAGAAGCTCAGACGTGCTAGTGAGATGAGTTGCTCCTTCTGGTCTCACCAGCTGTCCCCGCGGGGATGATGGCAGACTGAGCCAGTAGGCCTCTGTGCCATCCAGGAGGGAGTTGTGGAACTGTGGGGTGTCCACGCCCAGGAAAGGGGACAGGGTGATGGAAATGTTAAGAAGCTTGACAAGTGGGAGGTCCCTGGTCAGTCTCTTGGACATCCCCCTTTTCCTGCTGTTGAGGTAGTCATGGTCCTGGAGAGAGTTGGACACAGAGCAAACCACAGGATCGGCTCTTGTAATGTCATTCCTGTTTAAGCGTGTGCAACATTTGACAAGAATTTCATCAATAACTGCCAACATTAGGTCCATCAGAGTTTACCATATGGTGCATTCATGGTATAATTTAAGCAAGAATATCAACAGTATCACCAGGCCTCGTATCTGACTCCTTCATTTGACAGCATGACCTCTGTCTTTTACGATACTGGAGAGTTTTTTGCATTATGTAACATTGATTCCTTATCGAAACCGCTTATCCTGCCCTCAAGCTCATCGGGGTGCTCCAGCCTACCCCTGCGAAAGGCAGGGCTCACGCTGGACCAGTCCCCACTCAATCACAGGGCCACATATAGAGACTAACAACCATTTGCTCACTCATTAAAACCAACGGGCAATTTAGGATCTCTTCCATGTCTTTTTTTTTTTTTTGCACCGTGGGAGGAAACCAGAGAACCTGGAGGAAATCCTAGCAGACAGGGGGAGAACTTGCAAAATCCACACAGACAGACCCCCTGTCGGAATCGGACCAGGGACCCTCTTCATGAGAGGCAGAAGCTCTAAGCCCTGTGCAGTCATGCCGCCCATTATATAACAGTTCAGGTTAAAAAAATAACCCTCTTAAGATCTAAAGATTGACCCAAAGAAGGGAATCTGCTGTGGGAAGAAACAGTAGATTAGGACACATTATGTAATAAGTTTTTTTTTCTTTTAATCTCTTGTTATGTTCACATTTTGGAAAGAATGTGAACACACCTAGGATTTGCCATGTAATGATGCTTGACTAATGTTACTTACTGTCTCGGCCATGGTTTTTAGAAACATGACAAAAGCACAAATAAGCCTGCACTTTGCCAAAGCCTGCAAAGCATTTCCAGCAATGACTTTTCACATAAAACTAATATGGAAAATGGGAAAGAAAGGTTGAAGTGTGACTGATAATTTATAGACACTTGTAAAACCTGCGTAAGAGAGAAGCCTAGTTTTTTTTCCCCTTTTTTTACAGAGGAGCATTGTTGCCAGTCACTCTAGTGCGGAGTGGCACACTTCATGGACAACTTTCAGGCCCTCGAGTTTCCATGCGGCGCTGTCTGCTCGGCTAATTCTTAATGGCAGTTCACGAGGGGAACCGCGAGATGCGGAGCCAACTAAACTGGTGTTTCATATCTTTGATGTTCCAGAAAAGCTTTTTGTGGATCATGAATGAAGGAAACTCCATTAGCTGACATGTTGGTTCCGCCTTCCCTTTTTTATCCATTCACACCTTCTGCTCTCTTAATGGGAAAATACTCTAAAATGTTGTTTGTGCATGTCTGCTGACATACGTGTGTACATCTATATACCACGTGAAAGCTTTTTTGTTCTTGGTCCAGGTAATATCACAATCATAGAGTGGTATTTGGATCAATTGTTCAAGTTAGCGATGGCGAAGATCCCATTCATCTCCCCTGCAGCCACTGTTACCGCATTCTAAACAATCTGAGATCCCCGCTTGTCTTTTCTCAGCTGTATTTGTTCTGTAACGGAAAACCGGTAAAGTATTGACTCAGACACACTTGGTCTTGGAGGTATTATTCCTCGGCCGCCAAACAATGTTCAAGTAAAATATTTGTAATAGGTTTGAAACAATAATCAGAAGAGCTAGAATTGCAAGGAAGAGACAAATTCATTTTTTTGTTCTATCAAGGCTCCCTGTGCTCAAAATCTGGATGAAATTGATGTGGAAAGAAATCAAGTGAGATAGACATCCAGTGTTTTTGATTGCTGAGCGACAGATACTTGATATTTACATACACCTGTCATAAATATCATAAATATCATAAATGTCATAAATGTCATAAATGTCATAAACGACCTGGTAATTTAGTGAAAAAAAAGAAAAAAGAGTTAGTTCATTATAACATATATTAGAATTACTGCTTGCGTTACCTTGAAAATATAACTGTAGCTCTGTAGCTGCATCCTCAGCTCGCGGCATGTGACTGAAAGTAGCAGGTGGGTTTGCCGACGGTAGTCAAGTGACAGATTCTTTGTATGAAATCTAGTTCAAGCAATGAAAGATTGATAGACTTGACAGTAATCCATTGATATGTGTTTAAGTTTCAATGATTATTTGTGGCTCTTCCAGAAGATAAATCGAAACCTGCCGTGATCGATGATCCCAATCAGTGCCCTTTGTAATGTGAACCCCGGGAAAAACTTTATACTGCATTATGGCAGAACCCACCATCTTTGTTTTGAATGTTGAAAGTGAACTTTTCTGCCTGTTTACAGAGCTGTGGAAGTCCACTTAAAGTCATTTTCAACTCCATCCCTGACTGGTGTTGAGCCTTCGACCAATGAACCTTCACTGGCCTCACAGCGGTGATTGAGAAGTCAGGGATTAAACCTGTGAGGCAACCGGATGCACAAGCAGGCTGAGTGAGACGAAAAGGACACGAGCCAAAGGATCTGCTCGTCAAAGCCCGACATAACAACGACCGAGAGAGCGAGAATATGATCTGGTTTGAGAGAAGGGATGAAATACAGTAAAAGATCCGTGAAGTGACATTTATAGGTGTTTACCGCGATGCATTGCAAAGAAAAAAATGAATCGTGTAAATCCCTGACACACGGAATGTTGGACAGATACTATTGGAAGATCTGAGGCGGGTGCTCCAACAAGAAACAACATCTTGTTCCAATGCTGCACAGATCACACGCGACTCAAACTGCCTTGGAAACAAATTCCTCCAATTTAATCAAAATGATTTTGATGTATCACAACGGGTGTTCAGTCCAGACTTTGACTTGAATGGTAGGAGAAATTAAATCTCTGTGTTTTCACCTAGTCTGTGCTGTGATACCCCCTGATATGGCCCTGCATTCCCTGGAACCATATCTAAACCAACCAGATAAAAACAGCGAGGGTTTTCATGGATTGTGATTTTAAGTTGGACGAACCGATCAGCTCTGGCAGAAATTCATGCTTTCTTCAGCTGAGGAATTTATTAAGGGTGATTTTTTTTATTTTTTTTAATCTTTTAATGATTTGAAAAGATTCATATATGGTTTTATAAATACCAGACTTGTCTGCTGTAATGCCCTTAATGTCGGTGTCAGCCAGGCCTTCCTCTCTGGCTTGGCCACGGCCTTCCACAATCCTGCAGCACATCCTTTAGCTGGCAAACACAAGCAAGAGTACGATTCCCAACTTCTTGCTTGATCAAACGACCGATGGACTAACCTCTGGCGATCTCGCTAAAATTTTACAAGTTATCACCCCAAGGCCGTATAGAGAGAGTCTGATGACCTGCTTTTTCTTTTGAATCTGATTTTGAAGAGAAGTGCTGATCCGTGCTCTTCTTGCTGACTAGATCATTTGTTGGTTACTGTCCCATATGTCCGTACTGAATTGGGTAAAAGGGCTTTTGTCCATTCTGCACTCCGCAAGAATTACATTGGAAACTAATCAAGTTTATTTCACTGAATGTTTTAAAATCTAAACTAAGAGTTCTTGAGGCCAATTCGGCAACGTGTACTGGAATCTCTTAACCTGCTTATGAAATTATGCTTTTCTTCATTTTGTTTTCCTTTCACTTTTAACTGTGTAATTTTGTGAATGCTTTGTATTTGTTCCTGCCTATCTTGGCCAGGACTCTCCCGAAAAAGAGGTTCTTACTCTCAATGGGATATGGTCCCAGTTTAAATAAAGGTTAAATGAAAAAAGTTTTAAAAATTTACTGTAATTATGGAGTAATTACAGTAACAGAATAGAATAAAGAAACTGTTTCACTTTTTCAAGTTTTTCAGAAAACAAAAAACTGAGCCGTATGTTTGAGAGAAGTTGATTTAGGCAAAAAAATCATTTTTGTAAAAAAAAGACCTTGCAATTATTTGGAGAAGATGACAATGTAGGTTTTAACTGACTCTTGTATTCCATTTAGCAACACGCTACATTATACATCCGTTCATTCATTCATTCATTCATTCATTACCTATACCATTTATCATGTACACGATGCACATGGAGAACATGCTAACTCAGAAAGACTCTGGGAACCTTCTCGCTGTGAGGCGGCATTGCTGACCACTGCAACGACATGTTGCTGTGTTTCCACATCAGACCCTCCCATGCTTCGATGTCATTGAAGACATCAATGCTCTTTTCGAGGTCAAACTCAAACCAGAGAGATATGTTTGCACCGGAGGCTTCCAAAAAGTCGTCACTTGGCCAAAATGTAGAGGTTAAAGACTGCCATGGTGTGCATCCATGGGCACGGCGCATCAGGGAGTGAGAAGCACGTACCATTTCAGAGAGGAGGTTGGTGGAATGTTCATTGAGGCTGATGACTCCCTCCCCAAGCTGGTGTCTCCTGAGACGGTTAGAGAAGGTCCTCAGCTCCCTCTCCACCTTCGGCCCAGAGTCCATGTTGGTGAGTAGCTTCCAGAATGGCAGCCTGCGAACACACAGTGGGGCCAGGGGCGTTTTGATTTAAAAATGACACGCTCGTTTTTTTGGTCAGTGCTTTAATTGCTCGCCCTCACATCATCCCCTCTTACAAAGACACAAAAACATCAAATCCCCTTTTAATCCATGTAAATTGAACTGACCACAGCGCCTTCATGTTAGGCAGCTCCCTGCTCTCCTGGAAGAGCTGTTGTACTGCTTCCAGGTGAGCAGCTTTCACGTTGCGTGCCACACACACGGTGTACTGCAGAGGGAGAAGCTCCATACTGGGCAGTGACTGCAGGCAGAACTGCTCCCTGCTGTTGTCCACCCCTAGCTGCAAGGGAATATCAGGAGATATCAGCACTGCAACACCTGCATGGTGGAAAGGAGACAGCAGAGGGTATGGGGATTAGTTTTCATCACGTAACGCTTCTCAAATTCAGTCAGATAAACACACAAAGTTAAGTCCTTTGCAGAACAAGCACTTCATTTGACGTAAAGGTCTGGTTCATCTGAGTATGGTGTTAACCTTGATCTGAAGGAAAGAATAAAAAAGTAGAGATTGCAAATTCTTCCTCTGTGACATAGTGCAAGAGTGTTATTCAGACTAGGGTAAGTGTGAGGGATGGAGTGTTGTATGAGGTGGAGTGTAGGCCGTGTCAGCTGATATTGCGCCACTCAGATGTGAGAAAAACACTTGCTAGAATGAGATATAGCAGTATGCAGTTGGACGGGTTTATCCCAGGACTGCTGGCTACATCTGAGAAGGTATCTTGCACTTCACACAGAGGCGAGGAGAGCTTGGTGGCTGGCTGGAAGTCACACCAACTGTTTTGTTTTTGTTTTTCGACTCGAGCTGATCATGGTCCGACCTGACGCTATTCTTTACTTTTCACCAAACGTCACAAAACAAAATCCACCAGTTGTGCGCTCGCTGTGCAGTGTCCCTTTCAGAGAGTGTATGATAAGATTATGAGGAGCAGATAATTGTGTCAGCAGATGTAGCTGCCCTGTAAGGAATGCCTCCTCCCTCTCAGGTTACCCCTACCCCCTACTCTCGCCGCTTCTCACCCGTCCTGAATCCTACCTTCTCCCTCCCCTCTTACCATCTTTCACTACCTTCCCCTTTGCCTTGCTTCGGAGGGTCTTTCCCATTCCGACGCCTGGCCAATTTTCATACGGGCCTTTGACCCCTCTTGACATTATACGGAATTCTAGATGCACAAACCTCGCAATAGTCGCAAAACCGGGATTTCAGATGTAGATCAGATCAATACCCGCTGCAAGACCGTTTTCCAGAGCAGGCAGACAGTCTGAGAACAGGGGCCGAGCGCTTGGCTCCCTTCCGCCAACCTCTCCAGTTTCAATGGGCTTACTGTTCCCGAGCAGGCACGGACCAGGAGCAGGCAGGATACTCATGTCCCAGGTTTTAATCAGATTAATAGTTTCAGGGATCAGTACTCAAGTATTGCATCAAGCTTTGTCAAGACCCTTCAACCTCAGGTTAATTCTCACATGTTTGCAATGGATAATGTCAAAGAGATACTGTTATCACCTCAGCTGCCTCTCACAAGGTATTAGGTCACCCACCAACTGCGTGCTATATTTTTGTTAATGGCGTAAAAATATCGTTTTGTGCAAAGAAAGCTGCAGTGTGTTTAAAGTGCATGGTGTATGCACAAACATATGTGGGTGTGTTTGTGTAAATTGAATGACATAAACACGCAATGCATCAGTGCAGGTCATTGCTGGTCATATTCGATTGGGTAAAACACGGGGCGGTAGAGAAAATGTTGTAGCTTTATGGAAGGATGGAGGTGGAATATGAGCAGTGGAAATAGAGGCACCCGGAGTACACCAGACACCGAGTGGCCGCAACAAATGATGTGCAGATACAGCAGGCCGCAAACACAGTGTTTCACCAAAGTGCTCACGAGGTGGAAAGTGGAGTTTGCGAGCAAGATTTCTCCAGTCATATTTAATGTTGACACGAGGCGATACGGCGGGACCTCAGGGAAACGCACTCGAAAGAAATCGACCACGGAATCAGGTTTATATATTTTGCACGTTTCTTTTTCCTCGATGCCGATTATATAAATGCAGCATCATACAACAGACAGACGTCTTCAACCGAATAGTGTCCCCTGATTCACATTGCAGGAATCTATCACTCATTTAAAGAAACTGAAGCAGGTTTGGAGTCTTGAGCAGGAGCCAAGGTGGGGTGCCCCAAGACTTAAAGGGGTAGCAATGAGGGCCCTATTTTTAGAACAATTCCTTAAACACTCCAAGCTTCCTCTGAATATTTTCCACTGGCTCTCAGAAGAAAATTATACGCCTGACCGACCGCATCCGCTCACCTCCGGAACGGCAGGGAGGCTGAGGTAAAATAGACGCCCGGTGGGTTGAGTTCGATAATTTGACACTGCAGTGCTCCAGGTTTATGGCCGTCCAAATGCGAAGAGAAGTGCACGCAGGCATTGTGCGTCCACACCCTTCCTTATATTAAGATACTGGAGACATGTAAGGCTTGTGGTCTGGGATCTATGGGAACGCAAAGGCTCTGTGCTTCGCTTGGCGAGTCTGAGCTGATGTGTCCGGGAGGAAGCCGGGGTGACCCCTGTCGAGCCTCCAAGAGGGTCGTTGGGGGGGGGGGGGGGGGGGGGGGGGGCGGGCGGCCCCCCCCCCGCTTTTTTTTCGCCTTTTTTCCGTTCT
>CAAKHD010013511.1:51211-62469 GCA_901007705.1 Fistularia tabacaria
GCTCTTCTACAAGCTGACCCCCTGGGGGAGGGAAAAAGGACAAAAATGGGGGGCGGGAAAAGAGAAAAAGCGCCCCCCCCCCCCCCCCCATCCCAATGCACAGAGATTTGATAACGTGGGAGTGACACAGAATTCTTTTTAAAGTGAAATAATTGTAAAGCATCTAAGGAAAACCATGCAGCAACTTCAGTTGCTTGAAAAGTACCAAAAAGTATGTATGCATCTGCTAAAAACGCATCATTCTGTTTGGATGATAGAATCAGCTATATGTTTCTTCCTGCTACATGTGTTGTGCCAATTGACTTCAAATGATCCCAATGCATAAGAATTGACACCCACCTGCTCCCTCTTCTTCCAGACAAAAATTGAGGACAAAAAGAGAATGCAAGGAGGACCTCACGGCAAGAAGGTCCCTGGTTTGATTCTGAAACTGACGGGAGTTTGCATCTTCGATCCTTGGGTGCGTGGTGCTCCTCTTGGTTCTCCAAGTAGCTACCACAGTCCAAAAACATGTAGTATGATCATTGGAGACCCGCCATTGCCCAGACGAGTGATTGTTTGTTTGTCTCTCTATGTGGCCCATGTGCTCGGTCCAGGATGAACCCTGCCTCCTGAGAGCAGGACACGAAGTATCAATTATGAATAAATGAAAATGCAACATACTTCAATTGCTTGACACAAGCGCTTGTGCAAGATGAAAACAGGAGGTATGAACAACACTGACACTTCACTATACAGGAAAAAAATGTTTCACCTTCAAAGTGTAACTGAACACAAACAAGGGGAAACCCAATTTAAAAAAGGAGAGATGTTTTCATTCATATTGTTTTATTTAATATCCAGACCATATGAGTTGGGTTGTCAGCTTCGAAATTTGCACAAGACAATGTCTGACCATAACAGCTGCTTGTTTAACCCACGGTATGTCTTTTAACTGGTACCCCCAAAAAAGTTCTCAAGGTGAAACAGAGTACAAGCAGACTTTTTAAAGCCCTATTCAATTCATCTTATGTGTGCGTATGAGCTCCCTTTTGTTTTTTATCAATAAACTGAATATTGATGCTCACAATGTTAAATAAGGAGCATTTGGGGGCTGTAATGGTGGAGGTGGACCTACTGAGGTAAAGTAAGACACAGAGATGAGCAGGATCAGATGCAATACTGACTTTCCTCCTGTTTGCCAATGAAAACACTTAGTAAAAAGGTTAAACAGCTCATGTTTCTCTCTTCAATTAAACAAAATACTTTATTAAATGACCCAATGTTTTATTTCGAGATTTCAAAAAAAGGGGGGGGGGGGTCAAAAAAGGGATAATCAGAAATCAAAGTGTGATGTGATTAGAAATCATCTTTTTTAGACATGATTGTCATTTTTGACATTATAAACTGTGTCAACAATTACATAAATTTCAATAAAAAATAAATTAAAATAAAAAACATGATAAGAGATTGACAAAAACTGGGTGACTAGAAATCGGTCTTTTCCACAACTGATTTCAAATCATGGAATTTTCCATCTTAATTTGAAATTGAGTTAAATTTAAATACAATTATACAAAATGTAGCTTTGCTCTAAATGTAAGGACAGTGCTTGAAAGGCTGACATGTGTATGTCTGTGCATTTGCAGTATTTGTTTTCCACACCAACCCCGGGGATCCTGAGTCAGTTTGCCTTTCGTAGCGGGGGTCTTGGACCCGAATGAACCGCAGGCAATACACATCAAAATACATATTTCGATTAAATCTGATGACCTTTAGATTGCATGACAAATTTTACGACCACAGTGTGGAAAACTGTCTTTGACTCTCACATAACAAAGTCAAAAAATAAAAACAGTTAAAAATCCCATTACGAGCTCAAGATGAGTTGTCAGTCATCGACAACCAAAAATACAGCTCAACAAACCACAGGGAACATCAGAGTGACACATTTGGCAAACTCACCGGGTGAGGTAAGGTTGTTGGTGGTTCCTTGATAGCTTAACTATATAGTAAGTGAACTAAAGTAACTTTCTGAATTTATAAATATCCAAACAACCACATATCGGTATCCAGCTGAACCAAGTCCAACGCAACAAAGAAGCAAACATCCCATGACCTGGTGGTACCATCATTTACATTTCTTAAAGGCATAAGGGGATGATAGGACATTCCCATGAGTGACAACTGGTACAAACTACTGTTACTCACTCACACGCACTGTCCCTGACACACACACACACACACACACACAGATGGAAACTTCCCTCTCTGACAAAATGTAGGCTGTCAGTGTGGTCCGCGTTCTGCCAAGTCTGAACCAGCTGAGCCTGAAACTCATGTTGCACCCTGCCGGCCTTCACATCCCCGACTGCATCGTCTAGGAGGAAGTCTGTGGAACGAAGTCTCCCTCTGCTGTCTCATCACGTCTGCCTTTACTTTATATTTGCAATGCAAAAGACCGTGAGGCTTGTTGAGAAATGGTCAAAATGGAGTCAGACATTATTTAAAAATAATTGACCTTTGCTTTCACCCAAGGACGGCATTTGAAGCAAAACTACAACTTTATTGTGGTAAAATATCAGACTTGCAAAAAAACTTGCTGTGTATTTATACATCCTTTAAATACAAATTATTCAATTGTTATTCAGGAAATTGTCAAAATTATAGTCTATTAGAAATATAATAATAACTGAGATCATAATGATAACTACTATTTTCATAACTGTCCAAGTGAAATAAATATACAAGATCCAATTTGTCTTCTTACCATCAAAAACAAATAGCAGCAGAAGTCTGTTTACATGCTTGGACTGTCATTTCTCAAATAGATCCGGTAACCTCCATTTATTTCATGAAAGTTGATGGATATCTTACCCAGGACAGACGTTTTGAGTCTATTCGAGAAAGATAATTTAGATCTTATAATATTAAATAACTAAACGCCCGTATCAAACAGCATTTTTTGAGTTTCTTTTGTAAACACAAGACTTTCAAGCTGCTGGATGATTTTCTTCTGCACCTGTGGACAGAGCAGCAGCCTTCGACACAGTCCAAGACCTCTCTTACAATATCATGAATTGTCATAATTTTTTTTCTGCTTTTTAAATTCAACCACCTTGTGTTTCTTCACAGAAATGGGAGCATGTCTGACTGACTGCTTCAGAATCCATTTTAAGACTACATTACTGGTTTCAAGAACTAGTTATCCTCTGGGTCATATATTAGGTTTGCTTTTGATCTAATGAATTGAGATGGAATCCTCTGGTCCATCTTACGAAGCCTTTTGTGATTGCTGAGGCTCACAGAAAAGACCACAGTGAGATGTCCTTCCACAAGGACAGCCCACATCTCTGGTACACACAGGGCCTGTTGACCAGGATATTTTTCAAAAGAGAACCGACGACCCTTTTTCTGAGGTGGCATTTTTTTCTGAATTTATTTATCTATTCAGTGTATGTATGTATGTGTGCTTAATATTTGTGTTTTTCAGTTTTCTAGATTTTTATTAGCTGTTGTTTTTGTCAGTGTCCTCGTCAGTGCCTTTCTAATCTTCAAAAGTTATGTGAATGTCATTATTTCAGTACTTATATGTACGATTGCATTTCCCTTGTTATTTAGCACTTCTCGTCTGTTGGACCATTTATGTTCTTGTTTTGCTTCTACATGGGTCCTTGTGTTTTCTCACCTGATGGTACTGTATCTCTATCCCCCCTCCTTGAGCTGCCACCTTACCGTGTTGGAGGGGTGTCCCGGTGATCCTGGGAGCTATGTTGTCGGGGGCTTTATGACCCTGGAAGGGTCACCCAAGGCAAACAGGTCCAAGGTGAGAGACCAGACAAAGCGCGGCTCAGAATACCGCCTTTGACGAACAAGAGCATTGAACCCGGTTTTCCGCTGCCCAAACATGGGTCACCGGGGCCCCCTGGAGCCAGGCCCAAAATTGGGGCTCGATGGCCTGTACCCATGGGGCTCGGCCGGGCACAGCCCGAAGGGGCGACATTGATCCTTCTTCACCTGGGCGCACCAGCCACAGGAAGGGCCAAGGAGGTCGGGCGCAGTGTGAGGTGGGTGGAGGCTAGAGCGGGGGACCTTGGCGATCCGACCCTCGGCTGCAGAAGCTGGCTCTTGGGACATGGAATGTCACCTCTCTGGCGGGGAAGGAGCCCGAGCTGGTGCGCGAGGCTGAGAGATTCCGACTAGATATATTTGGAGTCACCTCGATACACAATGTGGGGTTTGGAACCAGGCCTCTTGAGAGGGGCTGGACTCTTTTTTACTCTGGACTCAGCGTCTTTACGTTCGGGTTCAACCCGGTGATGAGAGGGGAGCCTCGCTCAGCCTTCAGGTGGGGAGATGGGTTCTGATTGATGTTTGTGGCTACACACCCAACAGCAGTTCAGTTTACCCACCCTTCTTTGGGTCCCTAGAGGGGCTGCAAGAGAGCGCTCCTTCTGGGGGCGTTCTACAGGGAGACCTCATTGCTCACACGGCAATGACAGTACAACTTGGAAGGGTGTGATTGGGAGGAACGCCCCCCCCCCCCGTCTGAACCCGAGCGGTGTTTTGTTATTTGGCTTATGTGCTCATTACTGATTGTCCATAACAAACAGCATGTTCAGGAATAAAGGTATCCATATGTGCACTTGGCACCAACGTACCTTAGGCTACAGTTATTTGATCGACCTTGAGGTTGTGTCATTGGACTTGCGGCCACATCTTCTGGAAACTCGGATTAAGAGAAGAGAAGCGAAGTGAAGAGAGCTGTCAACTGATCCCCAACTGGTGGTTAGCTGGCTCTGGTGGTTGGGGAGGATGAGGAAGACCCAAACGTAACATGAGAGTCTCCTGGAAACATCTGGCAGAGTCCCCTGTCAGAGGGAGTTTGAACTCCCACCTCTGGCAGAGCTACAACCATGTCCCGAGGTAGATGGGAGACATCGAGTCCGAATCGGCAAACTCCCATGCTTCCATTGTCGAGGCGGCAGACCGGAGCTGCGGCTGTGAGGCGGTCGGTGCTTGTTGGGGCGGCAACCCTTGAACCCGCTGGTGGACTCGGAGCGGTGCTGGAGAGGAGGTTCCGCTGGGTCATTGAACCTTGGATACTGGAGGAGCAGTGTGGTTTTCGTCCTGGTTGTGGAACAGTGGACCAGCTCAGAGGGTTCTCGAGGGGGCATGGGAGTTTGCCCAACCAATCTACATGTGTTTTGTGGATTTGGAGAAGGCATTGGACCGTGTCCTACGGGCAATCCCGTGGGGGGCCCCGAACCCTGTTCTACGGGCTGTTCAGTCCCTGTATGACCGGTGTCGGAGCTTGGTCCCTAATGCCGGTTATAAGTCAGACCCGTGTCCAGTGAGAGTTGGACTCTGCCAGGGCTGCCCTTTGTCACCGATTCTGTTGATAACTTTTATGGACAGAATTTCTAGGTGCAGCCAGGCTGTTGAGGGGATTTGGTTTGGTGGCCACAGGGCAGAGTATCTGCTTTTTGTAGATGACGTGCTTCAGGCCATGCTTTCCAGCTCTCACTGGAGCGGTTTGCAGCCGAATGTGAAGCGGCTGGGATGAGGATCAGCACCTCCAAATCCAAGACCATGGTGCTCAACCGGAAGCAGAGGGAAGGATGGAGCAGGAGATCGACAGGTGGGCTGGTACAGCGTCTGCAGTGATGCAGACTCTGTCCTGGTCTGTTGTGTTGAAGATGGAGCTGAGCCAGAAGAGAAAGCAATCAATTTACCGGTCAACCTATGTTCCTACCCTGACCTGTGGTCACGAGCTGTGGATGGGGACCGAAAGAATGAGATCGCGGATACAAGCGGCCAAGAAGAATTTTCTTCGCATGGTGGCTGGACTCTCCCTTAGAGATAAGTTGGGAAGTTCAGCCATCTGGGAGGAACTCAGAGTAGAGTCGCTGCGGAGTAGAGTCAGATGAGGTGGCTCGGGCATCTGGTCAGGTTGCCTCCTGGACGCCTCCCGGGAGACGTATTCTGGGCATGTCCAATTGGGAGGAGGCCACGGGAAGAGAGACTATGTCTCTCAGCTGCCCTGAGAGCACCTTGGGGTCCCCCGAGAAGAGACCAGGTGTCTGAGGAGAGGGAAGTCTGGGCCTCCTGCTCCAGCTGCTGCCCCAGCGACCCGACTTCAGATAAGCAGCAGAAGACGGATGGATGGATGGAGTTATCAATACGAGGAGCTGTTTTCTGTGATACTCTTTGATAGTATCAAGTATTTTGTTTTGCTTTATTGTCTTGTATTGCTTTCAGATTTTAAAGCTGTTGAGTTGTATCGAGAGGGGTGCTCCTAATAATTCAGATACTTTGTGACTTTACTTACAATGATAGACTGACAAAGCTGAGAAGCTTCACTGACTGAAGGTTGTATTTAAATATCCGGCCTTACAACTTCAAAATATCATCATATTAATAAATGTATTATTTATTATTATTATATGAATAAATAATACAATTTTTAATAACCGCGCCATTGTAGGGCAATTTAAGACAATTCTATTCTATTGATTTCAATTTATTGCAGAGATGATGACACACACACACACACACACACACACACACACACACACACACACACACACACACACACACACACACACACACACACATACATACAAATTTAGACACTAAAGTGGAGGCGCAGTTTTCCCAAGGAAACTGGTGGATCCAATACGCAGGCGCAGGGTCACCATACCCCGGAAGTACAACAGTACACATGTGGTGTTTGACAACCTTGACAACCCGACACAACAGATCTCAGGCAGACCATATCTCACACCGCCCCGTGCTAGAGATGCCAGTGACAAGACTTCTGTAAGTGGTCCTTGTCTTGTGATGAATATGTGTAAATTAGCGTGAGGGGGCTTCCTTAACTGGTTTAATGTTGGTTTTTAGCCTTTCCCGACTGTGCAGTAAGCTAGCAGCAGCAGCTAACAAGAGCAGGTATCCAGCTGTAATGCGGTGTATGAGTTGAGCCGATGAACGGAGAAAGTTGTCATTGTCATCCATCCAAAGTGGTCGTTCTTTGTCCGTCTGTTTCAATTTGCGGTGCAAACGTTCACCGTGAAATCATAGCGTTATGCAACAGGATTAGCCAACTTTAGCATGCTATGCTAAAAACATTCTGCCTTTTAAGGGGCAGTAACGTTGTATTGCAGGTTATGCAGGGTTACATCTTCAATATTCTTTTACAATTTAAGTCAAGTAAGTTGTTCTTTATTGTTTTATTTATTTTCCCTAGAAGGCTGTTCATGCTTGGCATTTTCTTTTATTTCAATAATATCACGTTTTCACAAGGAAAACTATCATGGATCAATGATGACTGCATGGGCTTGTTAATGGAAAAGTAGTTTCAGATCCCCTTAAAATCACTTGATGTATCTAAGTCAATAAAACCATTTGATCGATCTATTTGGTAAAATATTCCTTTGCATCTTCTGTTGTGGTTTAAATGCCACTTGTTGCTTTGTTTAAAAAGACGGGGAAATGAATCTACAAACAAGGGTTACATTTAGTGTTCTTGTTCTTGATTCATACAATCAGTTAAAATTATGTTAAATAACTAGGTGTTTCTTTGATTGAATCAGACAGGATGTGCTGGAAATATACTGCAGTTTATTGGAGACTACGTTGACAGTCCACTTCTTTTTTTTCCCCCAGGTATCCCCTCTACCAGTTGGGTAACCCCCAGTTAAGGATCTTTCGACCCAACTGGTTCCTGACCCTGGTGAGGCCGGGGAAAGAACAGCCACCTGATACTGTCCAGTTTCGCATCCCAATGGAGTAAGTTGTAGCTGACCAACTTTCCCTGTAGTTTTGAAAAAGATGTGAAATCAGACCTTAGAGTAACAGTTGATGTTTGCTACCGAACATTTTTGAGACTACTAGTGCAAAACTGAGATAACACCTAGCGTATTTGTATATTTACATGCATTTCAAATTTACAAATGTTTTGAATTTCATCTATACTGTGTTACATAACCATCAGGGGGCAGTTTGTCATGTTGTTATGAGTCTGGGAGGTCTATAGTCCATAGTCCTTCTCTAATGTCTCTTTCTTATGTTCTCCAGTATACTCATACACACACAGGAACACAGACACCCACAACCATTTGCAAATGAATGCAACTCCCTCTCTGTTTCAGATGGAAAACAATTCCATTATTTTGCTTGCTAGTTGTTAATACCTTCCTCAAGTAAGTCAATTGGCCTCCATATTAATACACCAAAATTGCGACAACTGTCCATCATGTCACAGTGGGTACGTTTTGGCAGAACAAACCAACTCAATCATAACAACACATTTGCAAAGGGCGAATCAGTGCAGGGCTTTATTAAATTTTTTTCAACATAAATAAACACAGATTATGTGGACTATGCCTGTTCATTTTTTTAAATACACAATGAATATCAATCGTGTCCAAGATGTAATTTTTTGAATAAACAAACGAAAAACATTCAACCGGCATACCCCTGACTAAAGCTCCATATGTTTCATCTCCTGACTGTTTTGTGTTTAATTGAGTGAGTTCCAGCTTCAAAATAGTGTCCAATGACGCGGAAATGAATTTAAAAAAAAAGAGTATGTACGTATGTATGTATTATGTAGGGATTTGATTTAGTGCACCAAAGTGTCCAGCTGCTATACATTGGAATTATGCTAAGCTATACATGAAAGAAATGTGGATAGAGTTGCTGTAGAGTTGCTGGTATCTGTATCAAGCTGTATTGTGCTCTTTCACTGGGAGGAAGTGATTTGGAGCCCAGGGTCTCTCTATAGCATCACTGCGCTGCCTTTACACCAGTTTAATGTGACATATATTGTGGAGCAGTTGGATGTTCCGTTTGCTGCAGACTAAAGCCAAATCAGGATTTATTGTGGATCAGAGAGCTGGATCTGGTATGTCAGTTTCATTGTCTTTACTCAGACCTTGGACTGATTCAGCAGGGTGGATGATTGGTATCACAGGGGCCTTAACTGTGAAGAATGGAGCCCTTGATGCTCAACCAACTTTTACTACAAAATTTACTGCATCTCTTAAGGACAAAAATACAGCATACTTATGCCCAGTTTACGCTGTCAGCTTTATTACTACAGCACCTCAAAGCCAGTTTTGGCATACATTTAGCATTTTTGGATATTTATTGGTAGATCATAGTCTTTTATATTTTAACAATATATATTATGGTACAATTATATTGTTATGTAATTCAGAAGTATGATATAATATATCAATAACATATGTTTCACATTGCGGACTGTGGTGATTTGCTTTTACAGGCACTATGGTCATTTTTGTTGACCGTAGTTTGCCTTGAGCATCATAGCCACAAGGTGGTGTGATAACTCAGCGACTGAAAGCAGAGGCACCTTCTTAAATTGAATGTCATTGCCAAGCTGAGTTGAAGTACGTAGCTGAGACTGAAAAGCTGCCTGTCATACATCACAATGATAATTTCTCTAAGAGCCAGTTTTTACATATACATAAGAAAAGAGTAAAATATCCTTGATCATTGTACAAAACACACGTGCCCATTGGATTATACTTAAAAAACCTCGTCATTTCACTTTATGTAGATGAGTGTTATCTTGCTATACTATGCATATCCATACCTGCCTATTTCCTAGATTCCCTCATAAGAAACACAGACTGAATATTCATCAAGATAAAAGTCAGGGTACCCCTTTCGAATGAAAGGTTCTGTGTATTTTTATTTAGTGTGATGCATCATGCTGAATTGAGGTTCAACCCTGGTGTCATGAAATGGACACTTTCACTGGAGCCACACTTGCTGGGTCACATTCTGCAGGGGGGATATGGGGATATGATGTTTTTTATAACATGAAACTATGTAGGGATCTCTGTTCTTGCATGTTTACTGGGTAATTCCAATCTCTACTTTTTCCTATAATAGAGTTCAGCGCAGAGTTTGGGGATAAGCGACAGAGTCTGGTGTATCCAGGACAGAGCCATGCTCTGTCTTACAGGAGTGCAGAAAATACCCTAAAACATGTAATACCTAGCAACAGAAGATGTAACTGTTTGACTATATTAATGACTTTTAAATTGCAAACTGGAGTCGTCACTCTCAATTTCGTGTGAAACAAACTTTTGATACTTACTGTTCCAAAAACATTTAATTCTTAATCTTATCGGTGCTCACGATTTCGTAGCTGTTCAGTTTAGATGTGATTTCTTGCTTCTGGAGTCAGAAACTGTGTGCTTCTGTTTGGTCTCAGAAGACAACAGAAAATGTTGCTTTAGTGATCTGGGACAGGTGGAGAGTGAAATGGACTTTTATTTCCTTTTGCATTTTGATGGCAGATGCACACCGCTCTGTTTATATATCTTGAGATTCCCCCGATTTCTTTCCAATTTGCAACTTTAGTATATATTTACACACAAAACAATAATGTTTACTCAGTTCGTGTTGAAAATGTCAGAGGTGTCCCAGGGCGTTGTGAACTTTATTTGTAAACAACACAGTTTGTGACCTTGATATTTCTCCCCAACTTTGTAAAAGCCGTATGAGCAATATTACACTGATTTGCTCTGGCATTGTTTGACATGTTAAATTTTGTAATTTGTTAATTCCCTCACGTTATGAGATCATTCTTACATGTCATGTTTGTAGTGTTTCATGAGGTGTGTTGTGTCCTCTTATGTTAAGTTGGAAGATCCACAAGTTTTTCGCTGAGGAAATAATTAATGCCACTTTGCTTTGTTAAAGATTTTTTTTGTCACTATTTTAAACTCTTACTCACTCTTTTCCTCACTCTTATAAATGCAGTGACAGACATTGATCCTTAACCGACGAGCCTGGGTGTATTGTCAAGGCCCCAGACTTTATGGCATGGTGATGCGTGTTGATGCAAAGTGTTGATAATGACCTGTGAGCCAAGGTCGCTGGGTCTGACAGCACTCCTCAGGCGATGAGCAGTCCCACGCTGACCCCACTTGGGGAGGAAAAATGCATCCGTTTGAAGCGCATCATCTGAGTGTCTCTGGTGTAGCTCAGCCCATGATCTGTCCATCCAGGTGCCTGGCCTCCCACTCTGATATTTGTCAGTCACTGCCAAACTCCCAGGGTGCTTATGTAATTTTTTTTGTGTGCATGTCTTGTATGCATGCATTCGTGTGTGTGTGTGTGTGTGTGTGTGTGTGTGTGTGTGTGTGTGTGTGTGTGTGTGTGTGTGTGTGTGTGTGTGTGTGTGTGTGTGTGTGTGTGTGTGTGGGTGGGTGTGTGTGGGGGGTGTGGGCGGACAACAA
>CAAKHD010013511.1:62489-74014 GCA_901007705.1 Fistularia tabacaria
GGGAGGGGGAGAGTGATGGATCAGCAATGCAGAACGTGGTGGAGGGAGATAGCCTTGGTTTCAAACAAAGTGTGTGTGTGTGTGTGTGTGTGTGTGTGTGTGTGTGTGTGTGTGTGTGTGTGTGTGTGTGTGTGTGTGTGTGTGAGGGCTGGGAGGGAACAACATAAATCCGTCTTACATTTTGGCAAGTTTATGGTTATTGCCAGGGTAAGTCCTCAGGAAATGCACTTAAGTCCATTTAATTTCTTCAGAAGTGATGGAAATCACTGCTGTGTTTTGTGGGGTCAGAAAACCTGGAGCACCATATATTTGCAGGCTCCTCTGTAGGGCAAATCTTCTGAAGCTGTCATGCTGAAATGTCATTTTTTAGAGTATGTGATAGAAATAGGTGGAGGTATGGACTAGAATTTCGTTCATGATAGTTAAGATTAGGGTAAGGCGCGAGAGAATGCTGAATGATTTTCTCAGGGTTTGTGTCTCAGAACGAATAATTTGAAGTTCTGACAGAACACAGATTCTTCACAAAACACCATATGCTTTCCTTTTCATCCTCTCACGACCACACGCCTTTCCTGCCATTGCATGCCAGTTGTCACGGTGCACGTCATCCAAAATCAGATCTGCTCAGAAAATAGAAAATCCGCTGGAGCGGTTAAGTTGTTGTCTGTTGTCTGCAGTTATACAGTACCATGATCAACAAACAGGTAACCAGACATTTGTGGGCTGAAGGTCAAGAAATGCAAACTGGCTCAGGACATGTACTGTATGTGGCTCCAAGTTTACCGATGATGCACACTTGTCAACTGATATTCCCAAATGTCGGCTTAAGGTTAGGAGTCAGATGATGTTTCCGTCACCACCACCTGTCGGATGTGCTCAGCATAGATGCCGAGTTCATATCAAACATGGTCTAAGCACATAATAGAAGCGCTGGATAAACTCACCAAATATTTTTAGACAACTGAGCAAGCATACAGAGACTTGTGTTTCTGGGTTGGTGTGAGGTTCAGGGGTGTTTCCAAGATGAACTTGTTGAATGCCTGGGAGGTAGATGCCTTATTGATATACTACTGCAGACTCACTACTACATTTGCTCTTTGTTTTTGTTTCTTTGCTCTTCTATTTATTTTATTTTTAGGGCTTGAAACCGGACCTGGGTTCTAATCTCGTACCACAAACTGTAAGGTGTGCTGGTATGACAATAAAAGTTCCTTGGATCCTTGAATACACTGACTCTCGTGTGTACTTTTCATACAGACAATGGAAGTAAACAAAGTATGACACAGACCGAATATAACTCCCACTACCAGCTTTTTCATGAGTCATTTGAGCTTTGAAAGCTGTTCTCGTTAAGACTTTCAAGGCAGGCGGTGCCGCTATTCAATTGTTGCAATACTGTTCAGATTTTAAAGTGAAGAGTTTGTTGGCCTTCTGAGTCATTTTCTGCAGGTCTTGGAAAAACAGGTGCTGAGGATGTTATGATTTAGACTCAACATGAACCCGATAAGTTCACTGGTCTCAGGAGAGAAACGCACTCTTGCTGGCAATAAAGGGATGTAAAATGGAAAAAAAGGTGTAATTACTTCACCTTTAATCACAAATCAAGCAAGTTTGTATCACAACAATTGTAAAGAATGACATTGTTGGTGTGCGACGAGTCCCGCAGGGGAGCATCGGGGATTAGAGGCCAAGGTCAAACTGAGTCATGTGGCAAAGTCAATGTCTGATGGAGAGCGGTCACACATGTACTGAGATTTGTCCACTCAGAGTTGAAAACTCTGAACTGGGCCTTTGATTCTGGTGTGCAGCTGTGGAATTACAATGACTCTTCGGTGCTTTAATTTCAACAAAGTAATTGAAAATTTGAAGGGAAATGTATATTTAAAAAAAACAACATTGTTTCATCAACGAGGTGCTGAATAGTAACATAGTTATGTGTCACAGAGGAGTGTTATTTCTTCTCTATGGATTTTCAAACTCTATTGTTAATTTTATCTAAATTTTAAAACGTGCTCTAATAGACCAGTTTTTTTTTTTCCATCATTTGAAAGAAATTCAACATATCGGCAAGAGATAGAACTAGAAAGTGACCCGTATATCAGTTACATTCAAGTAGCCAACTCTTTCACTACATAACTTGTTAAAAAAAAGATTTAGTAGCTAATTCCATGTGTTTATGTGTGAGCGGTAGTAGACACCTGATCACAGTCTTGTTTTCACCTCCTTTTTATTTCCTCTTGGTTAAACTTGAGCAAATCTAAATCTTCTGTGCATGCATTCTTCCCTCCCGTGCTCTACTCTGCTGTTTATTGCGCTGTTGTTTCACACCTTGCGATGCACCCAAAACATGTGCCCGGAGCTCAAAACACCCGGGTTATTTTCTCTCCCAGTTCAATTTCTACCTGCCTGAGGGAAGTATTTGTGCGTTTTGATGTTTTCTTAAACCTTCTTCTGGATTCTGGGCCTCCTTCCATACTCCCAGCTCTTGTGTGTCATTTGGCATGGCCAGAGGCCAGTACTGAGTCACACAAAGACACAAGTACAGCACAGCACATTGTCTTCAGTCTTCAACTCAGTCACTGCTACCACTCACTCTAATAACTTTATAATCAGATTGTGTTTTCCCAGTGTCACCTGCCAAAGCAGTCCACGCTGCATTTGGACTGGGCAGTCGTCCGTTGCCCTTCAGAGCAAACAATGTTTCGATCACCCCGGAAATCAGTTTGTACCTGCTCCACTTCATTACCACATGCATTTTGAAAGTCAGCCATGAATGAAGACCTTTGCTGACTGTGCAACTTGCTTGCAGATGAAATGTGACAAAATTAGACCTGAAGCACTTCAACACGTTGCGTCTCTGTCCCTAAGTTGTACAAAAGGATGGTCAGCATTACAGAGGTAAATACGTTATTTTCCTAAATTCTCGAGAAATACATTGCTAGCCTGAATGTCAGGAATGTGTTTTGATTTGTTTTATTATTTTTTTATGTGTAATTGAGTCTTCAAATGATTGGCAATGAAATCCAACTCCAACAGAAAATTCTGAAATCATTGACATTTTCCTTGACATACCCCTAGAATAAACATTTTGTTCCGTATCTGACAGATTAACTGTACCTCTGCCCTATTTTGGTTTAAACATACATCATAAGTGGACAGTTTAAATACAGGTCTGAACTGTGGGTTTTTGTAAGGATGTAATATGAGTTCAGATCACTAGCTGAGCTGCTGACAATTGATAAATATAATTGACAACTAAGGTGTAATTTCAGATGTCTGCTGTGCCCATAGAAAACATCTTTATAATTTTTTTTTTCTATCACATTTTTTATTTAGTCGTCTCAGCAAAATACAATGTTAAACAGCCAGCCGCCAGTGTGTGATAAACATAGTTTTGGCTTCACGTTTGGGGGCCAGTCATGCTACTGCATATGCACCCCGCAGCAGCTGTTCCAAAAATTCTTGGGCATCGTTGCTGTAGTACAAGAGTAATTCTATGACGGGCAGACAGGCGTTAAGAAAATCAATTGTCTGGAAAAGAAGGTGAAGAGTAAGTCTTTGGATACAGACCATTATCTATTGTTTGGAAGGATTTCAGGTCTAGGACAAGTCATGTGCAGCAAGAACAATTCAAACGTGTACAATTGAGATTTGGTCTGCACTGCAGAGAAATACAATCAACTTGTTCGACCACCTGAGAAAACAACATGAACTGCAGTCAAGTTATAGCATAAAGCCCAGGGAGAATAACCTCCGTAACTTTACCGCACTGAATCCCCATTCTGGTCCAGGGTCAACTCAGACATCAATAATAGCATTGGTTTGTGGCTTGTAACCATCTTTAATCTATTGCTGACACTGAGCTGTCACTGGGAGTCAGATGGATATGTTTTGGTGCAATCACCTGTAATATGTCTCATGTAAAGTAAAGTAACAATATAAAATCTCAAGTTTTATCTCTGTCTTTGTCCAGTTTGTATATTATGCCTCAGAGAAATACACCATGAACAAAGATCTGTCTCTTTTTTTTTCTATAAGAGCAGGTATGCACCACATTTTATTCCAAAGCTGTGAGACTATTTTGTTCCCTTCATGAAGAAATAATAATCATACATTTCTCATTCTCAGTTTTTGCTAAAAGTAACCATGACAATAATTTTTATTGGTTTAAAGTTCCATTCACTCATAGGTGGTCCATACCACTTATGGCCACATTATTTTAGCTGTATGTTTTTTTTAGATGTGTCCAAAGCCAAGTAAGGGAAATTGTATCGTAACCTGTACGTCCTTATACTGTTTTCAATTTTTTATAAGCTTGCTGTTGTTGAAAAGGACAAAGTATGTAAAGATACTACTCGACACTTGTCATGCGTCTTGGGCCATTTGATTTGCCTGGAAGATGGAATAAGAGCAACATTTGTTTTGCCTCCCGGTGACCTTTTTACTTTGTGTTACTTTTTTCACACCAGAAGCCCGCCAGTAAATCTAATCCTCTACACACTGCTCTTATACACTCAGGCTCTCTACTGTTTCTCTTGAAGTCTCAGGTTCCTCGGTGACTTACCCAAATGAAGCCCGCTATTATCGTCTTGATACTTAGTGTAGAGCAACTCCTGTATATATGCATTGTGTGTATTGATGGAAGGGTTTATGTGGTGAGTGTGCTTAACTCCACCCAAACCTGACAATGGTGCAGACTGACAATGAGAAGTGGCTTTCTTTTGCCTTTCATATACCCAGAAAACAACTCTCCTGTTTCATTGTCACCTCTGAGTGTCTCTGACAAAGTATGCGTTGATGCTGCCGTTGTGTGGACTGTGTGGTATGACTTGGATTTGAATTGTCAAGTATGCCATCAAAATTTGGGAACATGCACAGAAAAGTGCAAGTGCTCCTTAGAGTATTGCATATCTTATAAAACGCAGTTGTCCTATCTTTCAATGACATTACATACCTTTCCAAGTATTTACCTGACTGTACAAGAACCACACAGACATCCAATTCTTTTAACATATAAACATATGGGTGAGGTATCTATTTGGTATCAAATGAGTAAGTTGCTATTTCAGGGTAAAAATTGTGAACAATAGTTGCCATAGTTTACCTTACTTTCTAATAATAATTTGTTACAAGCTTGATTCCAAACTAGTGTCTATCCTAGCAGGATATGACCAATACTTTTAACTTGTTTTTCTTGAAGTCAGTGCAGAAAAATGCCCAAATGAACACACAGCCTGTTTTCTGTGACAGAGGGAGTGGCTGCTATGAATAGGGGTTCAAGGTGGCCACAAAAATGATGGTCACTGAATCATCTCTATACAAGCTTTCGTCTTTAAACAAGAGGAAAGCCGCCAGCAAGAGTTCCCATTCTTTGGATCCATTGTTTAATGTGAGTACACACACTGTTTTTGAAACCAAATACCCTGGGTTGACCTGAATCCTATGCAAGGATAAAACTAATCTGGCACAACAACTCAGAAGTGGTTCACATATTTCATTTGAAAATGTCCACAAATTTTCTGTTGATGGTTTTGAATTGGCAACCATATGAAAAGTGTAATACATTAAGACTTCCTATCATGTCATTCAGGCCTATTCATTGAAAGCTGGGGCACAAAAGCATTTACCACTTTGTCATGTTGCCATGTCTTTTTACAACCCTTAAGACTAAACAACACTTAGGGATGGATGACATAAAGTGATGAAATGTATCGTGTGTGATTTTTGTCGCATTTTGCCCGAAAACAGGTCTTTAGGTCAGCGTGGCATTTATTTTCTTATTTTTAGGTTGCATGGTGTGTGGTCCGTTTAAAATGAACCTTGAAGTGCATTCTCGGATAGTCCAGTATGGCAGGGCTTGTGTGAATGCTCAGACGGGTTCTGGTGCAGATCAAAGAAACAAACTCTAGTCCACTTGAAAAGACTGGTCTCGGTTTGCTTCCAGTTGAACTCTTGTTTGAGGTCAGAAAGCAGACGCACCAAAAGAGCAGACCAAAGAGCAGAAGCAGTGCAAAGTAAAGTGCATCAGCAGGAAGATAAACAAACGATATGACAACCATGTATTCAAAGTGTTCATGAATAGAATGACGGCAGCGGATTTTGATGGAACGATTGAACAGTGTCGCCTTAAGGTTTGCAAACTACATGCCTGATCATTGATTATAACCGTTGGAAGGGAATGTCCACTCCTTGCTCTGTTCAGCAGATGAATGACTCTTCTTGTTTTCTTCTTCTCTGGTATTAATTGACTGTCGGTAATCCAGCTAGAAGATGCATCACTGTTACAGGCAAACGATCGGTGTACCCACATGGTAATTTCTGGATGATTTCGTCTGTTTGACAAAGTGCAGTGTGAAAGCAAACAAATCCAAAGGAAGGTCAGACAGTGTTTGCTTTTAAGCCTCTGGCAGGCGTCACAACTTGAATGATTTGAATCTGAGTAGTTCAAATCAATGCACCACTTCATGCCCTGTGATAGTCCTCAATACCAGGTATGCCAGACTTTATCTGGGTTATTTTCTGTACGGAGCAGGTGAGTTATATGATTTTTCTTGAAAGAATGAACTGCAGTCCAACCACAGCTTCTGCTGTCTTAATTCTTCATATATTTCTGAAAAACCTAAAATCATTATGGACTATGGCTAACAAAAGATCAGCTCCTTTGATAGCTAACACTAGTAAAGAATGTATTGCACATTGAAGAGCTGGCAGTCATCATCCTTTTATCCTCCAAATCCAGCCATCCATCTTCCATATGGATGGTTAATGTAGTAGGCAGCCCATGTATATTTACAGACAAAGTATATATGGTATGCATTTTATCATTTTATTTACAGTATTTTCTTTAACCACCCAGAGATTTGTACCACCTAAAATCTCTACTCAGTTTTCTCTTGGTATTGCTTTGACAAGGAAAAGCAACTGTTTTTCTACATAATGTTTTGCTGTTTGATGACTTCGATTATTGGTTTGAAATTCATAAAAAAATCTTTGGGAGGAGTATATATAAGAGATGCAGCTTGCATGTAATGTTTCAGCTTCCCTATATATATATATATATATATATATATATATATATATATATACACACACACACACACACACACACACACACACACACACACACACACACACACACACACACACACACACATATATATTCTGTGGCATGGGTGTAAAAGTTGGACCATTCATTTATGGTACGACATTAAGAAGTGGTTAGATGAAAGTCTAATTTTGTTCTTGATGCCAGTCAGTGGTCAGGGAAGCTGCTTGCAAAAGTACTGAGAATGCTAAGAAGGAAGAGGCAGCAGCAGTTCCTGGTCACGCAGAAACAGCAGCAGCAGCAGTGACGGTGACCGAGCAGCACGGCTGCAATCATCTAATACATCCCAATTCCCAATATTTGAATTTGGGCTGCCCCTGACTAGCTGATTCATAGTCTTCAAAAGCTATACCTCATTCAGCATGTTCTTACCAGCATTTAAAATCAGTAGCTGCAATGATGTACCAAAATGTGATATTTTATTTTTGAATATTTTGTGAAGAAAGCACGACAGTCTTGTAGATCATCTCAAGAAAAGTCTTGAATTCAGGCCACCAAATTCACATGTACTGGAGTACTTCTACATTCTTGTTCGAGGTGACTCAGTGGTGGAGTCTTTAATCTGTCATTATTATCAAAAATGAAATGAATTCAAATGTTTGGAATAGCCATTGTAGAATCAAATTCATCATGCATAAACTGCTATGAGCCTCTAAATTAGACTCACAATTTGGGTTACGTTAAGTGTGACAAGCTAATGGAAAAGGTGCGGTAAAACGGGGAACTTGAAATAAATTGCCTAGCAAAATATTAAATGACCCTCTTATTTTGGGTCAGTCAAAGAAACGTTTCTCAGATGCACAGAAAATTTGATGAAATGCTTGATGTCATTGCACAGCTAGTATAGCGATTCATTGTTGAAGTAATAATGTTATCTAAGATATCAGCCACAGGGTACATGAAATGTGGACCATGAACTGGATCTGATTGTTTAATTTGGCAGTTTGAAAAGATTGCTTGTCTTTCAAATTTTGGCCTTGTCGATGCCTTTTAATGTGTATGAAAACATTTAATTTCAAGTTAGAGAAAATATATATTTTTTTGACCTGATAAAAGAGTTAGGGGAAGAACTTACAAAGTTAGAAAATCATCCAATGATACAAAGAACTGGAGCTCGTAAAGGCAGCATGCATGGTCTAGATAATGAAATGTTGATTCATGTCCTGATTGAAAGAGACCTGAAATATTTTTCTCGCACTTGAAAAATGCTGTCATGACACCTATTATATCATATCATTATTTGCCTTGATGTCCTAATCTCTGAAGGACAAATCAAAAATTAGGACAGTGTAACCGCTAGCCAGTGAAAGTTAGGAAGGTTCCAAACAAATATAAACCCCTGCCAATCATCTCCATCTTGAGTGTAACCTGTGTGAGAAACTTATTACAGGGGGACATGCTATACCTCCATCAGCAATTAAAGTACTTTTACTTGGTTTTAATTTCAAGCCAAGTGAACGTCGAATATACTGGCAGCATATGCAAAAATATCCACAAATTAAGAAGCGTCCAAGCTACTCTGACATGACTCTGCAGTTGAGCATTTTCTTAATGGATACCAAGCTGAGGTGCCCTTTACGGCATTGTAATCTGTCACTTGTAATGAAAAGAAAAAAACGCAAAATAAATTACTCTTTGTTGAAACGGTAGCACTCATTTATTGTTAGTGACACTGGGTAGGGCTCCATATTAATTGTTTCAAATTTAAATGTTCTAAGTCCTACAGTTGTATTCCATGCTTTTATTAGTTATCTTTATGTTCCGCTGTCACCCTATTGCCCAGGCTTTCACTGTGGTGCTGCTGGCTTGATAACTGGAGTGGCAAAGACAAGAGAGATTAAAATAAAAAAGAAAAAATCTTCTCATTAATCTGGCTGTGTGTTCCCTCTACTAATGATCCAGAGGAGCCCTTGCAGTCTCTGAGGCACTTTCCAGTTTCTTGGCTTTGCTTTCTAGGAAAACCCATCTCAATGGGTCCCCCCCTGATCTTCCTCTCTTGATCTCATCTACCCCTATCACTCTGTTTCACTTCCCTTTGCCATGTATACTCTTGAGACAGGATATGGTGGGTACACATGCAGCAGAGGGAAACACAATACCTTTTTTTTTCCTTTCCCCTCGAATGTGTAAAAGGAGACATTTAGCCGTAAGGGGCCTTATTAAGTTCTTCCCCACCTTATTCTTCCAGTGGTTCAGAAACAGCCTGTTACCTGTGCATCCCCCCCGGTGTTCCCAGGGGCAGTATTTGCTCTGACAAGGAAGGTGCCGGTCCATGTAGGTGGTTCTAAGAAAAAATAATGTTTCACACACAATAGTCACCGCATCAAGCCTTCCTATGTTCTGTACAGACGGATTTAAATGTGGAAAGAGTTACTCAGGTTTGCCTTTCTCGATAAACACAGTTTAGCGGGTCAGATGTGTTCTACGTCTACATCAGTGTCAGCCTTGCCAAAAGTTAGCCTATTATAGTGGGAAAGGCAATTGTTTGTACAGCATGGAACATATATTACATCACTCTTTGGTACAAAGAGTCTTTGTGTTCACGGACGGGAGTTTCTCATAATGTTTGCCTCACCTTACATTGTTCCAGCAGCTCAAGGTATTGTGCTGTTTCCTCATTGAAAAAAAGAGTGTTTTGCTTTATTCCACTCTATCAAAGAAAAAAGTATGAAGTGTTGGAAGATGCCATATCAGAGGTACTCATATCAGACCACAGCATCGTTATTAAGCACTTTGTCAGATGCATTGGGGAAGTGCTCTCTACCAGGCTAATCCAATTGGCTGGATTGATTCTCAGTTAAAAGCCCTGCATCCTCTGGCCGGAGCAGTACGCTCCAAATGCTGCCCAAAGGGTTAGCGTGGCCCAGTGGATTTGGTGGTGCCAGGCCCACTTCCTGTGTAGAATTTCACTTGGTGCAATCAATACATGTACACTGCTAATTGGATGAACACTGACACTCGCATTTCTCCTCTTCTAGCTTTATGATCCAAGCTATAAAAGCCGATTGTGTGTGTGAGGGAGTGTTCTGTCCAGTGACGTATGTAGTCGAACAGCAGATCTTGTGGTAATTGATTGTTACATCTTGTGTCCATGAAGGTCATCAGGCTTCCAGGCCATGGTCAATCGTCTTCAAATCTTATCGTGGATACTGGATTTGGTTTTTCATTCTTGAAGATGTTTCACCTCATCTGAGAGGATTCTTCAGTTCAGCAACAGCAACTGAAGCATCTGGACAACTGAATTGAAGAAGCGTTTCGGATGAGAGTCGAAGCGTCTTCAAAGAAGTCCAATTGCCACAAAAAATTTGATGACGATTATAACATTTTCCCTGTCATCTGTGCAGAAGCATCCAAATCACTGTCTAACCGCAGACATTGTTTATCCTCTTGCATATCCTGCTTGGACAGAATGACCAAGTGTGATGTGAAGAATTACCTGGAGAAGATTTACAACGTCCCTGTTGGCGTAGTCCGCACCAGGATACAGTTTGGTAAGCAAAAACATACATTTCAGAAAGCTCTAAAAAATCCTGCCGGTAAAAGAAGCTCATAGATTTCATTTATTTTTTGAGGTTTTCATAGAGTAACTGATCACCATTCTCAGAATTTTGGAATAATCGCTCCGAATGTAGTCATTTATGATCTAGACTCAACAGTTTTGGTGCCCAGATTATTGATTCTCTTTTCCAACATTTTACTGCTGACATTATGCTCAAAGTATTGCAGATAAAACCCACAATTTCCATTGGCAATCAGTCTAGAAACAAAATTGGACTTAAAAGTGCTTAAATGTTGAAGATTTTTAATCGAGTCATTAGAATTTTCCTGGTTTTGTTTTCGGCATCTAGCTGGTTTTTTTTCCGTTTTCCATTTACTTTAGTTTTTGTTGAGGATTTCAGATAAGCATGGCTTTCCAACCCGCATGCACATGAAACTTAATTTTGTTTGCTTGTTTATGTGTTTGATTTTCTTTTTTCTTTTTTTCATTTGTTAAACTGCAGTTAATCCAAAGTAAACACATTTTTAAAGAATCTTGAAAACAAGAAACAAAATCTCTGCAAACGGAGGTTGTTGTTCACCCCTGAATCAGCTCTGGAGTTCACAGAAATTCCTTTTTCTTAAAAAGAAAGAAAGGAAGGATAAACTATTTTTTGAGACTATCAGTTGTGGACAGTGGTGACGTTCAACTTCAGTGTCAGATCTTCCCATTGCCTTGCAGCAGCAAAGCGTTTTCCAGGGTCTAGTTGTGGTAGTGGTTTGCGTGCCTGGGTCTCCTTTCTACCTAATACACACACACACACACACACACACACACACACACACACACACACACACACACACACACACACACACACACACACACACACACACACATAGCTCCATCTCTCACACCCTCCCCCTACCCCACATCCCCCCCCAC
>CAAKHD010013511.1:97682-122014 GCA_901007705.1 Fistularia tabacaria
ACGCGTACCAGCTCTCATACACCCTCTCTCTCACTCTCCTCTCACCTCCCACATACATGCACACCCACACACACACACACACACACACACACACACACACACACACACACACACATACACACAGGCCTGCACACATACACCCAGACTCTCCATCGGGACGCAACATGAATGTGTGCTTTGGTACAGTTTACCCCTCCATTCTGCCACCGCAGCCACATGACCCGCAGCCTCATGAGATTTCTCACCGCGTCGTCAACACCTCCGTTTCAGTGTGCGGTCCAGATTTGGCCCCACTAAAAGGGCAACCACTAACATCTGGTTGATTTTTATTAACTGCCTTGCAGATGGCTGTCTCATGTGTTGCATTCTGGATGCCCCCCCCCCCAACAAATTGATGTTAAGTTTGTGTAACACTCACATTTTCACAACATTTAGAGGTTTTTTAGTCTCTGTGACCACATTGAGGTCTCCTCTGTTCTTTAAATTGGTCATGGGTCGTCATCCAAGAATCCAGTACACTTATCCCCCACCCTCAGTCACATCTTATTTATCTTCACAATAATTTTCTGAGTTCTACATTTTGAGACTGCACAAAAGATCATCTCAGGTTGCAACATTGGCAACTGTAGTTTAAAAAAAAAAAAAAATTTATGTTTCATTTGTCCAGATTATCTGAATGGAAGTTGCCATTTGTTCTTCAGTAGTTTTACAGCGGTTAAACCATTTTAAAGTAATAAAATGTTGATTCAAACATTTTCATTCCAGATGACATGAAATCTAATATCATGTGGGATATTATATAAATAGGTAGAAAATAGGAAATTAAAATGAAATCTTCCTCAATGAGATTTAATAATGATTCGAAAGTCTAGTTTTTTTTTTAGATTTGAAGCACAATTCTCACTCGTTTTGGCTGCGGAGACCATCCAGAGGCATTTGAATGCTGGTGTGCATCTCATTCGTCACATCGCGATGTCTGGGCCCCATAGCTGGTCCAAGCCCAGTTCACTCCAGTCCTGTCCCGTATGTTTTCACTCTCAAAGCAGTAGGTTGAATCAACCTTTTGTGTCCTCAACTGGTGACCGTGCCATAATGTTCTATTCAGCTCCAGGTCGGAAAAGAAACGCACAGCTACCTTCCTGTTTTCATCAAAGACATTTTAACACATCAAGTCAGAACACCAATGGCTTTCATATTTCATACATAAATCTAAGGTTATGAATAATAAAAGAGTCACCCGGCTCACATTTTCCAGGTTGGTATTGATTTCACATGCATTCCAAGTTTGCCGGACACACATTTGTCCATTCCCTTTAATTTTTTTTCCCCTCTTTTTTAAAAGAGGAAATAATTACACACAAACACAGAACTTTTATTTTTTTTTCCTCTTTTTTCCTTTGGCTGTTTTTAAGTTACAACTGCATGCTCGTTTTGTTACAGATCAGAAGCAAAGGTCAATCAGATAGAATACAGTTGTCTTTTGTGTGCCTCTTTCCATCTTTTCCCTGGTCTTTTCTCTGTTCACTTTCCTAATTCCTTTTTTTTAGCAGCTGCAAATAAGGTTATTTTTGGGCTTCTCCCTAAATATGTCATAGAGGACAAAACAAAAACATCTTTGCGACCAATACATCCTCACTCCCTATGCTTCAACCGCCAAACAACATGTGAAACTTCCCTTAGCGTCACATGACGCATAAGGCACCCCTTTTTTTTCATAATTTTTCGATGAACCAGGAGCCTCATTTTCAGACACACCTGGAGAAGTGTCTACTTTCAGGTATAGCATCAGTGGAGGAACGCAATTGATACTGATGTTGATGTGGACATGACACTCCAGGTTTGTCGCAAAATTACGAAAAGCGGGTGCCTAATGTGTCGGTATGTGATGCTAAGGGAAGTTTTACATTTTGTCAGGCGGTTGACGCATTGGGAGTGAAGATGGATCCTTGCGATGCAAACTGATCTCTCTAAATGTAAGTCAACGGAAGTTAATTAAAATGAGCGTATGTCGTTCAAGGGAGGTATGATTGTTTCCGAAATACAAAAAATAATCAAGGAAAAAATTAAAGATTGGTTCTAGATAGAAAAAAAAAAACCTGGTTAATTATTATGACAAAGTTTGTTTTTTTCTGTTACAAGATTGTAACAGCTGCATTGTTTTTTTAGATACAATGTCCACGTAAGAGTGCTGATAGGCTTTATCTTCTGTATGACTTCACATCTGAAATAGCTATACGTTAATGCCGTCAGTCTGGTCAGCGGTGAAAAAATTCCTCTTCTGGTGTACCACCCTGTCCCAAGCCATGGAAGACTTAGGAATGATCTCTCTGACAAACATGTGGTTGCCTCTGTAACATCCCACCTCGCAGACGTCTGAACGGGAATGTTGAAACCTGCCGTCTAGGGAAATTCAACTTCAGGTATCACCTGTTCACCTCATATCAGCATCTGATGTGGCCCCTTACACTCTGACATCATTCAACAGCAACCCGGAAAATGGACACAATTGCCAAAAAGTACATCAGGTTCCACAACATGGTGTTTCTGATGTGGGAATGTATGGGAGAAACATCCTGAAACTCCACTGAAATCCAGAGGCCTCGGCTACAAAGAAGAAAACGTGATGTTTGTGTAAAAATTCAGAGACTCACAGTCATAGTCTTGTCTAAGACATATATATATATATATATATATATATATATATATATATATATATATATATATATGTATATGTATATGTGTGTGTGTGTGTGTGTGTATATACATATATATATACATTTATATATGTATATGTATATTTATTTGTGTGTGTGTGTGTGTGTGTGTGTGTGTGTGTGTGTGTGTGTGTGTGTGTGTGTGTGTGTGTGTGTGTGTGTGTGTGTGTGTGCATATAAGAACATTAGGGGGCATTACGCAGACAGTGGACCAGACATTAGGAGTCTGAAGCATCAAGAGATTGCGGAGTTACCACAGTCAGGAAAGACAAACCTTGAATAGGGACCAGCCCCCAAACATAGTCCAATGAATTTTGCAAAGAAATGAAAGACCTTGTGATCCCAAAAGTCATAACAATAAAGAAGGACTGCTCTAAGATCATAGCTTGGAGTTAATATCAGGAAAGCAATGGGCAATGTGGGAGGCTGTTGTCACAATATTGACATATGGGCTGACATGTGGAAAATGCAGCTCAGCTCCCCCATCAGAACAGTCATCAACCCCATTTCCCCCCAGTTCCTAAAACTTCACCTGTGCTACGGATCAGAGGAGAACTGTCAACTCCGCTCCTATCAGAAGCAATACTGGCATTACATTCTTTGCAGGTGCAGGATAGTATTGGCACATGGCTGGTATAGATGGTGCCACAACCCCCACGTATCTAATGTATGGGTCAGGCAAAGCAAGAAGTAACCCCAAGTATCGGTCTCTTCTGTCATTATGAGGCACGTGGAAAATGCCAACTGACCTCAACCGCCAGCAGAGATTATCCAGCTGGAACACCATAACCCCCTAATGGCCTGGTGTTCCCTCTGGTCTACTCCTACAAAAACAGACACCTTGGTTGAACTGACTGTTCTATGGGAGGATGGTACAGGGGCTGCCTTCACAGGGAAAAAAACGAGAAGTAAAAAGAGGGGAAACCATCACAAGGGTGAGCTGCACAGTGATACTGATGCCACTACTGCAGGTGGTGAGCGAGTGGAAAACCATCCTTTGCATCAGGTTTCATGTAAACACGTGGGCAGTCGAAAACCTTAGTCTTGGGAAGATGCAACCCCTTCTTTAGCCATCTCACCAATGAGAAGGAGGGCTTAAAGAGTCTGTGGAACCATATCAAGGTCAAAGTCACATGCCTGGGGCTTTGTGAAAAGATCAGAAAATGCAGAGGTTGTAAGGAGAGAGAAGGGGCCAGCTTCTTCCCAGACCTCTTCTAGTACAGTATGCCTGCTACCTTAAAGAAGAGAACATTTTTCTGCAGCTGCAATTTACACAGTAAGAACTGAAGCTCTTCATCAATTACTTGGTAAGGTACAGCCAAAAGAAAGCTTGCTTGAATTAACAAAGGACATACTACACCCTCCTCAGCCTACCTTAGAGTTTGACATGCTGTGTCAAAGTCAAGATGGTAGGATGAGCAAGAGTGATGTTTGCACTTGGATGTAACAGTACCAGTCCATCTCAGCAGATTGGAGCAGAGCAGTAACCATCATTATGCCAGTGGAAAAGACTCCCATACCATCAGCAGTTGCAGAGGCACTGCCCATCTGCATGATTAGGGTAGGACGCTCCTCCCACTTTTGGCAAAACACTTGACTGGCTACCTCTTGGCAAACAACTACATTGACATGAGTCACCAGAGTGCAGGACTGCTGGGTGCATGGACAACGTGTCGATGATCCGGGAACAAATCCAGGCAAACAAGTGTAACAAATCAGATCTCTTGAGTAGTCTGAATGGTTGTTTGAAATGCCCAAGTGTGTTCACCACAAGCCAATTGCTATTATTCTCAACTTCCTTCATGTTCCCGAGTGCATCCCTCCTAGCAAAGACATGTTTTAAGTCTGCTAAACAATCCCAAAGATCTCTGATGGCGGGTCAAGGATTAGAGACCCAATTAGTTCAGAGTTTCTCGGTCCCACAAAGTTATATGGATGTCACCACCTCGCTTCAGATGGCTGCATGCACTACCAGACTACTGAGAATGCGGCGGAATGAGACTGAAGCCAGCCAAGTCTAACTGCCTCTCAATATGGAAGTGAATCAGGAAGGATAACATCTGTTTCACAGTCAATGGTGAGAAAATTCATTTCTTGGTCCATCAACCTGTCTAAAGCCTTGGAAGTCACTACATGGCTGATCTGTCTTATAAACATGTGGTTGCGTCCATAACATCACTGCATGCAGATGTCTTGGCAAGAGCAATCAAAACAGCCCTTCAGGGAAATTCAAATAATAAGATCTGTTCACCTTATACCAGTTTCTGATGGGGGCCTTGTTTGGGAGAAATCTTAAGACTCCACCAATAGAATCTAGTAGTCTGAGCTTAAAAAAAAAACAAAAACAAACAAAAAAAAAAAAGGGAAAAGGTGAGGTGTGTTTTCTGAGCAAAGCTAAGGTGCATACAGGAAGTAAGTGGAGAACAATACAGCAGACCAGATCATTAAACATTTGGACCATCAAGGTATTGTTGGATTAGTACTCTCAGGAAGAACAAACTTTAGTCAGGAAGCTGCACAAAAAATGTGGTTGAGCATAGTCATCTCCAAAGTCATGAGTATGGAAGAGGAGTGCTACGAGAATAGAGCTCTGAGCCAACATCAGTAAGGCAGACCGGCAACCTTGGTGTCGTGGCGTGGAGCTCAGAGAAGCAAAAGGAATAGGGCTCTTCTGTCATTGGGAGGCAAGTCGAATATGGCAGCTGTCCTTTACCACTATCTGTAGTTTCTCATCAGGCTCACTACAGCCCCCTAACGGCATGACATTGTCCATCACTAGTTAAACCGTAATCATGGTTGAACTGACTGAGGAGGGTATACAGGCTTCCTTCAAGAGGAAAAAAGAGAAGAACACAGAGCTGGCAGCTGTATGCTCACAAGTTGGGTGGAGGGCTTTCACCTACCCAGTGGAAATTGGCTGCAGAACCTACACTGGGGCATCCACCCAGTGGCTCCTGAAGTTTCTTGGCATCAAATATCCAAGCTGAAGAGGGCTCTAAAAGACCTGGCAGACGAGGCGGAAAGAAAGAGTTTCTGCCTTTGCAGAAGGACAAAGTGTGGGGTAAACATGTATCTGAGGGCTGGCTGCAGGGGGTGGAACGGAGACGTTTCTGTCACCACCACCGAACTCTGAGATGCTTTGGGATTAAAGCAATGAAACATCGGTGAAGGGTTGCTCCCCTATGAAGGCCTTGTAGCCAGTGCAATGGCATCTTCAGAGATGCTTCAGGCAGGAATGCCAGGCAAGTGGGTCCACCTGTGCTCACACCATGTACCATTCATTACGTTTCTAAAGTACATTTTTCCTGCCATTGAATAGCCTTTGTTTAGAATCTCATAAAAATGGTGTCCTATAGACAGGTTGACACTATTGACGATGGCAACCGGTTACATTTTACCGTTTTGTAAGACAATAAAATAGGTTAAACAAAAAATGTATGTGTTAAAATCCTTACCCAGACATCAAGGGTAAACAATAAAATTGGTTTCTAGAAGTGAAGAAGTTAGAGAATTTAAAATGGGCCCTTTAGTTGCAAATGGGCTGAATCACATTGCCTGTCCTTATATATCTTGCTTTGGTACTTTGTTTCTGCTAAACTGCAAAACACACTGTTGATGAAGCGTGCATGCGTGCACATCAAATTAAATGTGCAGATATCTGTGTGGCACATGTACAGCATCATGCGCACACTCACTGTATGCAATCTGGGTGCCTTTCTGCCCATTAATGTCCAACACATGCATGCATGCATGCACGGGACCTGGTATGTTCTTTACAAATATCATAAACATCAATACAGAAAATGCACCAAGAGTTATGAAAAAATGTATTTGATAAATTGTCTTCATGAAAGCTAACTTAAATTCAATAGAAGATCCCAAATCCATCTCTTAAATCCTTCAAATGCATACTTTCTGGAACATAGTAAGCCCTCACATTATACCATAATGAGGAAATAAACATATGCACCAATGGAGAAAGTGAAACAGAGTGGTTGTGAGTCAATGACATTATTTGTCATTGACAAATTACAAATGTCTTTGTCACTTTTTTCCCAGTGAGGGGGAAAGTATGGGTGTAATGGGTTGTTCATGTGCGTAATAGGGGTATGTTTACATGACTAGTAGTGTGGGGCCTTGCTCCAGTATTCCTGGATGGCAGCTTGATCCAATTGAGAGCATGGTGAAGATGATGGCAGACTGACGGAAAATGTCCGCTCCTTTAATTTGTCATCTGTGCAGTATTGTAAGTAACAGAGTAAAACACATAATGCCTGACTGTCTTTCTGCACTTTTACCCCTTTTGGTCAGGCCTCAGTCTTCTCTGTAAATCAGTCATTACACACTCATATGCTTGCTTTTACACACATAAATATATAAGCAGAGAGAGACAGACAGACACACAGGAAAGATCTTTTTGTTTTTGAAGCGTATGGAGACCAGGGGGACACCGTCTTTGTGTCGGCTGTGGGGTAATGTATATGTTCAAGCCAAAAATATGAACACTGTCTCCCCGAACTCTCTCATTGCGGAAAATGTGTCCGGCAGACGTTTGACACACACAAACACAATCGGGGTGCAGCCTGCTGCCAACAATAAGACTTGTTTAACAAGTCTCAGCGCTTTGTTGATTCCAGTCTCATGGCTTTGTTGTTTTTGTGAATCGCGCTCTCTTAGGCTCGTATTAATCTCCACTCCAAGTATACACAAGGTGTCCGGGATAACTGGGAACTGACGTGCGAGGAATTTAGTTCAAGTTGGGGGAAACTTTGTGTGGCTCATTACTTCATGGTCTCTTCCATTGCTTTGTCTTGTGTGCAGAAGATTGTGAGGGACCCAATCGTCACCCCTTTCTTTTTTCTTTATTAATCACTTTGTCCTATCTATCCCAACCGTCTCCTTCCCAACATCCCTTTTCTTCCTGCAGCAATCTTTCCCTGGCGCGTTCAAAGATTATGTTCTGGATTTTGCGTTCCTCGATGGCAATGTGAGTAAGAGCAGAGCGAATTTGAGGACTTGGCTTGGTCATTTGTTTCCAGGTGGCTCTCTGGCGTTTTGCAGCTGTCTGCCTGAGCACGACGAGACACTCATATCCTAACAGTGTCAGCTCTCTTTTCTCTCTTCTTCTATTGCCGCACTGGAGAAAACCTCCAGCAGTTTGCTATACTGGCATTACCACAAGCAAGGAGAACAAGAACAGGGTGGGTTTTCTCTAGATTTTTGCTCCAGCTCCTTCTCAAAGCTGGAATCAGTGTTTAGACTTAAAGGATCAGGTTTCAGACACTCGTGAAGGTAAGCCTTTATCAAATGTAACACTTTAAATAACACATCCAGTGAGTACAATTGGAAATATTTTGAGAAATTATGAAAAATATTAACTAAATGTCAATTTTGGTGTCAATGCAGGAGCATCTTATTTTGAAAGGTTGTTCTGAACATTGTCACAGGAAATCATACAAGCACATTGATAAATACAGGAGCTAGGATAAAGGGCTAAAAGTGTGGGTGGAGCAAAGAAAGTCGGTAAAATGATCCATGAAACCAGAAAAAATTCAGCACCAACAATGAAGACATTGTGGAAAAAAATGTCAATCCACTTCAGTAGTTTGGAGATGTTCTGGCTTTTTAGTCTTTGTGAAAAACAGAACACATTGCTCTCCATGTGCGCTGCGCACTGAAAACACATGCTGTCAAAGACCTGACAACACACTAAACCTGTTTCATTGTTTGAAACCAAATTGCCCAACAGAAGACGCAAAATAAGAAAATACAGTTCCAAAGAAGTGTTATACAAAGCACCAGGCAAGGGCCCAGCAGCACTCCGCTGTATCAGTATTTCCAGCATAGTTACGACAAAAAGAAAATACAAACAAATATATCACATCATTAATCGCATCGCAACAGGTATGCCTCCAATTAGCACGTTGGAAAGTTATAATCAACAACTTTTAAGTGGAGCTCAAGCACAGAAACAAGCTACCTGGCTGGAAACATTGGTTCTTTCACAGCTGGATGCAGAGTTCATGGAGAGGGAGGAGCCGAAAAATAATCTCATGGCTTTGCCTCAATATTCACTTATTTTTTATTTACCTTATGTTCACGTTGTCAGCTTGAAACAAATGCCGTGCCGCGGTCAGTGAAAAATAATTATTTCCATATTGTTTTATTATCTCCACTTGCATTGTCTAAAATATGTATTTTTCCACAATGGCATTTAAGGACAAAGGACAGAAAACATTGGATACTGTTTCTTATGAATATTTTGATGGCTTTTTCTTTGTCATTTTAATAATTCAAGTCAATTCCTATCTCTGTTATTTTAGAAGTTTTCTTGTTTGGAAACAATCTAGTTCATAAGATCATTTTGTTTGCATTTTCATTGGCTGAACTGGAGATTTTTTACCTCTCAAGGTTATAGTCCAGCTTGGTTCCAAGTATAGCAGAATTAATACAGAAAACAGAATACAACAGCACTGAATTTTAAACACTTGAAATATTCTATGCCAAGTTCTGACTAGGTTTTATCATATTACATATAAATGGAATAAATTACAGAGGATTTAAAAATCTAAACATCTTACCCCACAGAGCTCCACAATTTCTCCAGCTCCAGTGTCTTAGTACTTCGAGGCAACTGAATTTGATACTCATGATTATGTTTCTTTGCTGTAGAATAATGAGACCTCAGAATATAGTTATAGATTAGCTAAATATATGTTCAATATATATGTTTTGATAATAGTTTTTTATAGGAAATGCCACATTAAAAACATTTAAAATCCAAGTCCAACAAGTAAAGTTTTACACTGACAATCTCACACGTCTATTGTGTAGCTTTAGCATCTCTTTCTTGGCAGCAGCCAACGTGTTGGTCAGTGTAGTGATTTGCTGGAATTTTTGTGTTCTCATTGTGTTTAAGATGGTATTGATTGACAGGGAGCAACATTTTGGGGATTGACCAAACATTGCCAGTTTCAGCATCAACAGAGGAACAACAACCCTACTGAGTATTTGCACGTTGAGCTGCTGTCTTACCAATCTCAGATTGTCAAAACCAGTGTCTGATGATGAGCTATTCTGATGTATACGTTGCTACATGTTCAGTCTTCCATCATAAGCCAAACAGGCACATGTTCTCAATTTGGGTTAAAGTGTATATTGTGAAGCCTGAACACTTAGTCCTCTATTTATCATCGTCAATGACACAATCAGTACCCCAATGCATGAAAATGAAATCGGGTTAACAACGTATACGTCACCCATGACAAATTTCACGGTCGTAGAAGTATTTATACAAAGGAATCATCTGTGGATGGCAGTAGCCCAGGTTACGGGATTCCATTACTTTAACGGTGTGTGATTGATCAATAATGTGTTCTGATTCAAAACAAAAATTGGGTCACTTGCCTACAGATTCTGTCTTCATATGCATCTGTTTAGAGACATATGTTCTTTTTTAGGGCTGGACCCGCTCACCCATATTTGCTACACATCATGTTTTTGATTCAGAGTACTTTTGGTAATGGAAGACGGGGGCATGGGCAATTTCGACATCTTCTCTCACTTTTCAAAATTAAGAATATTTTGCCGAATAGATTCTGGCCAAGAATGAAAGGAGCACGTCTTTTATCTCAAATCTTTAAAGATTTGTTTCTAATAAGAGAAATTATGAAATTAGGCTTTGGTTCATAAGATGGCCTCGTTGTAAACGTAGACCTTTATAAAAAATAATGGCAAAAATGAAGACTAAGGCAATTATTATGTCAAAATTTCTTGTCACGTATCTACATAACATTAAAGTATTCTTTAAGTGTCAGTGAGAATTTCATTCTATGCAAGAGAAGTGAATCCTCCTTCGTAGGACAATGAATCCTTCATCAAAAGCCCCCTTAGATTTAAGTAGAGAATTTTCCTCTGTCTGAATCTGTATGAAGACTGTTGTTTGAATGCTGTCTCTCTACTCCTTGTGCTGTCAATCAATAGACCAGGCGCATTTCATTATAAATGGTCCATCAAATTAGAAGTAATGTTGCTCGCAGATGATACATACACCATCAAAGTGTAAGTACATGGCCTGAACCAAATTAGCCAATCAAACCATCCAGATTTTTAAATCTTTTTATCATAATTTAAAGTGCCCCATTGTTATGAAACAATCTGAAATCAGTTAGATCAAAGTTTTGGATACGCTAAGAGGACTCAGTCGGCGCAAGGATATCCCATCTGTGTCGTCTGTAAATTACAAACACCAACATTTATGTGTATGAGGACGCAGTTTGGTGAAAATGTTTAAAAAAAAACGGTCCGGTGATCTCAAGAACCCGGTTGCTTTTCTCTGAATTTTAATTAAACATAATGGACTATTCTCAGTAATGTCAAACTGGCTTTATGTAGCAGATCAAAAAGTAGCATTTATGTAGTGCTAATTTTTCAAAGTGTCTCAAAGTGTTGCCTCGTTTACCCATTCAGACGTGCCGATGGAGGAGGCTGTTGTTTGTCAAGTGTGTCTCATTTAGGGAGCAACGCCTGTCAGCTGCAAATCAGTATCGCCATTTCAGAAGTGTTTTATAACCTGTGATTGTAAAAGAGAAAGTTGCTCGCTTTACTTGGTTCAGTTGAAGACTAAATCGGGACAGCCCCGCACAGCCCGCCATTACAGCAGTCATGTTGTCGTATTGGACAAAATACTTATCATCGCTTTCCGAAAGTGATCTAAACCCATGCTATGTATTACAATCTGTTAAGGTATCTTAAAAGCTAATTTCTTTAATGGTTTCTCAAAATTGTTCAGCAGTTTTCTTTTGCTATAACAAATGAGGATGTCAATAAAATACATTATTCACGTTGGAAGATATCCACTGTCTGTTGAAAAGTGCGGATACACATTCCTGAAGCGTGGGGTTATCAAATTGTTATAAAATCGGAGTTGAGGTCTTATATGGCAATGCCTGAAGAAAATTGATTCAACTCCATTCATTTCAATGACAAGAAGTGGTGTTTAGAATTTAAATAAAAATTTGAATAAAAAGTTGGTTGGGTGCTCCTTCCCCAGCATGTTCCAGGCGTTTTGATGTGACGACAGCTAGAATTCATAGCAACCTCCATGGCTACGCTGGAAAACACAGTCTACCCCAACACTCTAGCTATCAATATTTACCAGCCCAGGATTATGAAGAAAAAGGAGTGAGTCTCAGAAGAACTGCTTTCCAACATATAATTCTGTAATTCCTAAAAACTTGCTTTTTTTCTACAAAGAATGAAAGAAAAGTCTGCCATATGATTTGTATCCCCCTGAAGACGTCCATGCGTCTACCAATTTTACAGATGTCAGTGTGAAACTAGCAGGTTCTGTGCAGTGGACAAACGCAGCTATTCAAGATTTCGAGATGAAGAAGTGTTGATTATTCCGAGCTGAAGTAACCCGAGCAACCGTTCCCCATTCCCGTCCCTCCAGCAAAAGATGAAACGCACAAAATCAACCGAAGCACCTGCGTACAAAATCCGCAAGTATACACATACGGTAATAACTGTGAGAAAGTTCCCACCCGGCAGACAAGGCCAACTGCATTCTACATCGCGGCCCAAGCGAGGTTCATGTTCTCCGCCTTCGGGAATTCTACCATTCTACGTGGTAATCACATGCATATTTCTCTTGGTACTTTGGGGGGTTGGAAGCAGACAATGTAACATTCTCATCCGAACTAGACCCTTCTTTTTTTCTTTTTTCGGCGACTCAAGAACCCCCACGTAAATCGTTTTACGTATTTAAACATTGCACTTGATTGACAATTGCGCTCATGGAAGTGATTCATTTTATAGTGATTGGTCGTCATATAAAATCACTCAGAGGTTTATGAGTCACATGATGATATTTGACGATTTCTCAAGTGGAAGTTGTTGCTTAGTGTGAATTACAATGTTAGCGCTCATAAATCACTTTGAGAGCATTTATTATGACTAACAGTTTGCTGGAGATCCAAGCAGCGATAGAAACGACATGTGTAAGTTATGATCCGACTTTATACAAAGCAGAGTCATTTAAGGACTGCAGTGATTTGGCTGTGGCGGCAGCTGATGAAAGACAATTCATGTTGCCAGGTGTCCATGGGAGAGGCCGAGAAGGATCGGCAAAAGGATACGTGTGCATTCCTGCACCCACTGACCTGTTGTGTTTGTGTGTGCGTACGTGCGTGCGTGCGTCCGTGTGTGTGCGTGCATGTGTGCGTCCGTGAGCGTGCGTGCATGCGCAGTCATACCGTGTGTGCATGTGTGTGTGTGTACCGTACTGTACTCCACGGCATCCCTACACAGACTGGTGGGCCAGTGGTGCATTAGCTATGGCCAGAGATGGGCTGGTAAGGAATTAATAATGGATGCCATCCTTTCACTCTGAATAAATCAAGACCAGAGAACTGAAGGGAGATGGGAGTTTACATGTGGGAAGAGAGTTGGAGAAATTGAATGTCAGCGAGAGAGAGAAAGCTTTGTATAACTCAAAGAGAAATATAGAGGGAGAAACTGTCCTGAATTCCAAATCTGTGTCTGGCTTCTCGTCTCTGCAAAGTAGAAAATCGAATCTTTAAAGGGAAATGCGTGCTTTATTAGTACATGAAGACACGTTTAGATAAATCCACAACCCTCCAGTTTCTCTCCTCATATTTCTCTTTGTCCTTGCCTTTAATTCCCAGGCTCAAGGCCAGACGTTCACCTTCCCTGACATCTTCCCAGAAAAAGACAGGACGCCGGCGGAGGGCTCTATGGAGGAGGTGCAGGAGAAGTTCATGGAGGACGAAAGGCAAAGGCAGAAACTTGACCCCCGGAGGGGAGGGGTCACGGAGTGGTTTGGACTTTAAATAGGGCTGATCCGATCTGGATTGATCTACAAGGCAACTGTTGAGATGTCACTTCAGTTTCTGTAAGGAACTACTCACAAGTGTGTCGTAAAGAAGAATGTGTGTGGGAGACTGGAGACGTGTGTGCGTGTGTGTGTGTGCGTGTGTGTGTGTGTGTGCGTGTGCGTGTGTGTGCGTGCGTGTGTGTGCGTGCGCGCGCACACGCAATTGCTCGCAAGGCTTCAGTTCGCTAACCAGAGCCAGAACAGAATCATAGGAGGAGGAGAGTGGCCCGGATCCATGTTTCATGAAACCAGCCCACTGTACAGAATCTACATCACCTCAGATGACCTCCTTCTACTCTTCCTATTTCTCCTCCTCCTCCTCATTCAGCAACCCCCCCCCCCCCATGATCCCCCTGGGGGTTTTGGTTTCCCTCTCATTTCTCCTCCGTTGTCCCCCTCTCCTCTTCTGCTTGTCCTCCTGCACTGGTCTTCCTCCGCCACACTTAAGAGATGTGTAATGTGGTGTAATCCTGACTTGTAGCCAGTTGGACCAGACTACCTGGACAACCCACATCCTTTCTTTTATGAGTTTGCCTTTGATTAATTGACCAATTTAGGTAAACAACAATTGAGATGTTTCAGCAAAGCAACGACATGGAATTTGTTAGTGTTTTTTATGGACTATTTTTTTGCGGTAGCACCTCTTGCAAAGACTTCCCTTGTGTTTTCGTGCGTGTGCGCTTTCACCCGATGTATGGAACCCAACAGTGAATCTGTCTCATTGTAAGTGCTGTTGGAATAACAACTAATAAACGCTCACTCGTCCAAAAGTGCTCTGTTTTCTTTGTCTTGAATTCTCCTCGCCTCATCTCCCATGGCTGCTGCACTCAACAACTGGCACCTCTAGACACTGTTCGCCACACAAGCTGGCCGCCGCGTGTGCCCACATGGTCTGGTAGCTGTTTTGACAAAGTAATGATCTGTGTTTGAATCGGGCCACTAGAGGATTGAGCTCTCTTACGGTAAAAAGGGCCTTAAAGGGGAGGGACCTCTCCTGGGCTCAGACCCTCCATTATGCTTAGAGGCCAAGGTTACTGTAAGTGTCCACCAGCCGTGACTACTAATGCTGGCTAATACAAAGGTCCGGTCCCTGACCTCACCCAGCTAACTCGGCTATCACTAAGGAGAATGTCAATATTGATCCTGTTGGCCCATTGTCCGCTGCCTGGAACCACTCACCCCCCGCATCGCCATAAAGCAATCTGATTTGGAACAGAACATTGGACCTGTAGCCATCCCTCCGTGTCTCCTAAGTCTGCCTCTTACTTTGTCGTTTGTTTCTCCTTTCTCGGCTCTTTTTCCTCTCTCTTACCCAGTCTGGCCCTCTGGAGAACCAGCTGTCTGACCACACTCGAATTCCCTCTCTCCTCCAAGCCTGAAAAGACCCCGAAATGATAGTTGAGAAGTCCCAAGTCTCCCGGACGAGATGCACATTTTTTTCATTAGATCATCAAAGACTTTGTGATTTAAAAAGTTCTGAGGCAACATTTGCATTGTCTTACACAGAACTTTAGCTGTCGAACTGTTAGTGTTTCTTATCATTGCATAATCGGGATATGTGCGTAAGCTTCTACGTGTCCCCATAATTAGCCCTGAGCGGATAAAAGCACGCTTTTTAAGCAAATATGTGTGTATAGCGATGTTGCCTGCTCCGTCCATCTCCGGGCTGGTCGATGAAACAAAAGTGCAGTTTTGCAGATTGCGCTTGCTCCTCCCGATGTCTTCCAAACATCTGTTATTACGCAATACCGTTGCAAATGTTTGACTATTTATAGGGTGATTAATTGATCTCATGGACCTGTAAATCATCAGATGTAGGAATATCATAATTTTTCAAAAAACTTATTAATGCAGTTTTGACAGGTATACTACAGTTTTGCTGTGTAAAACACGATCAAAACCATCACAGGAAACAAAATATGTTTATTGCATTCATTGTGAATTTTTTTTCACTCTCCATCAGAAACCTACTGAGGGTTCAGACAGACAAAATATGTGTGGTTTGAAGAGTGTTTTGCACATTTTTACTCCATAGGACTTTTATAAATGCCAGTTTATATTTGGGAAATCTGGGTGTCTGCATGGATTTTGTGTGTGTTCATCATATAAACTTCCAGACCCTGGTGTTTGCCAGGAAATAATCTGTTATCCTGCTCCTTTTTGGGGGGATACCAAAAACACACACACTGTCAGTTCTCATAACTTCCAACCTCCATGGCCTGGGACTGGGGATCATGTTATTTTATCAAACAGGAATCTCTTTTAAATGAAAGGCATGACAAAAAAAATGCAAGGTCATTCACAGTTATAGTCAGAATGTAAAAGGCTGAATTCTGAAAGGCTGAATATTTTGGGGAAGTATTTAAGTTCTCAGGCTGTACTGTGATAACATTTGTTTATGCAATCACTAAAAATCATGTTTTTTGTTTTTTTTTAAATGACACATTTTCATTTTAAGTGCTAACATGTGTGAAAGGTGAGCCAAATTGCGTAGTGTTTGGATGCGATTAATCCAGATGAATGTTTCAGACTCCAGAAAGGAACACAGGAGTTGACCTCGAAAATCAAAGGCAAATGAGGTTTATTTGGTGTTAGCAGTCTCTCCCTCTTTGTAAATCAGACCAGAGAGACAGCAGAACGCTGGAGCATTTGAAATTGCAGTCGGTGCGTTGCCCTCATTACATCACAGAATCTTCACAGAGTTTTTGTCTGGACCTTGAAAGCCAGGAAGTCAGTGAAAATCACTCGTATCCCACGCTCAGATGACCCTGGACTGATTCTTTTCCAATTTACATTCATCCTGTTGAATGCCTTTTTTTTTTTTTTTCTTCTTTGGTATCACCTGTGGCTGCTGGGTGCTTGACGATTAATCCGCAAGCGCCATCGGCCGCTCAGCTGTTGTGCGTGATCGCTAAAATCTGATATTTTGGGTTTTTAGTGACATCGGGGTGGGGAGTCTGAGTCATCTCCATCGGGTATTAGTTTCCTTGAAAGTGGCGAAGCAGGGATGCAGCCTCTCTATCAGAGGGACCCCCAGCCCACTGCATGCATCAGCAAAAAGGTCCTTAATTATAAATTAAGGGAGTTTGTGACGATGGCTTGTCTTGCCATTGGGCAGCTATGGAGGGGAAGGTCACGCTGGTGTCACAACGCGTCGCCCTAGCTCTGTGAACAATACGAGAAATTTGACGAGTCACATCTGGCTCACTTTGTCTGCCAATCCACTCTGGGAAGTTTACCTAACAATTTACTATTTGACAATTAAAGATTAGCAAACGTGCTGTCCTCATGCATCGGCATGAAAGTTGACAGAAACAGGAAGTTGCCTTAAACCAAACCATTTTTCTGAGAAAAGTGAGAAGCATGCAAAGGCAGAGCAGATGACCCCACAAATCGTCCTGCCTCTCCGAGCCGGCCGATGTGGCGGTAAACCAGCGCAGATCGCAAACTACAATCAGGAGGACTCTGAGGGCCTCCTTGGAGGTTTGCACCTCAAAACCATTTCTCCAAAGAGGAAACAAACCCAAGCAACTCACCTATAAAATTTAGAGCCGGAGAGCGGATAAATGGCAGCACATGTTGAGTCATTATTTCAAATATTTGGCTCTAATAAAAGGCAGTTTGTTTGTTTTTTTCACCACTGCGGGGAGAGACTGCAGTCAGCAGCAAAACACGGAGGAGATTCCTCGTCTGCAGCTGCCTCTCAGATGGAGTTGAATTGGGGACTCGCACAATAGAAATCATCCATCATTCTCCATTAGAAAGGCGCATCGCAGGTTTCAAATTTGTTCTGCGGCACAAGCTGTTGTGAGAACTATTCTCAGTGGCCAGTGGCGGGTATGAACCCTGCGAGGCCTGATCTCAGCACCATCCGGTCTCCAGAGACAGAGGCAACTGAGACTTTAAATACACAGAACTCTGACAACCTGTCTGAGATGCTGGAACAACCTTTCAGCTTAAGTGCTCTGCAGGGAGTCCGTGGTGTTCAAAAAGCCGAGGGGGTTGTTTTTATTCTCATCGTCGACATTTAAAGTATTTGCTCGTTTTTCATTCATTCATTTTTTTCTTTAAATATTTATCATTGGACATTCAAAAGTATATTATTTTGCGCAGAATTATATATATTTTTTGCTGCTTATCAACGCATGAGACTGCCTTCATTCTCCTTCTTCATTCTGGTCCTGGGTTGTGGGGAACCCAGGACCAGACCCGCTGATATGATTGTCTGCACGCTGGAAGGAGTTATAAAACACTAAAATACTTACTACTAAATAGGGATATTCTCAAAATTAAATGCTATGAAGGTCAGAGGACATACTGATGTATATTTTATTTATCCCTCGTGGGGAAATTCGTTCTCTGCATTTAACCCATCATGGATGAACCATGAGCAGTTGGCCGCCGTCTATCAGTGTCAGGGGAGCAGTTAGGGGTTCAGTGTCTTGCTCAACAACACTTCGACACACTAGGAGAAGCGGGGAATTGAACCAGGAAGGTTCGCTTCCAAAGACGATCGCTCTACCTGCCCCCCTCTATATTTCCGGAATAAATCGCTGTTTGTGCAACAGCAGGCTCAGAACACAAACATTAAATGGTAAGATGTTCATTTTTTGATTATCTTTTTTTTTTTCCCTCTTTTTTTCCTTTTTTTTTTCTTACCCTACCCTCATCTATGTGCTCCCATGCTTCTCCCTTTTCCTCATACCCAATAAAAAAGCTGCAAGCACATTGTGTCTCCCCTGCACAGCCTGTCCATGCAGCTGGAAACCATTTCCCTGTTTGTTAACACAGTGTTCTCCCCGCATGTCAGATGATGTTGTGTAGTTAGAGTGTGAAGGAATGGGAGAACGGAGGCATGGAGAGCCATGCCATCTCACCCCAGCTTCCACGAAGGGAGATCCACAGACTCTGCAGGTACTGAGATACAAGCTGCGGGGCTGCCGACGTAAACACAGCGGGCATCGTAATGCCCCCCGTGCCAGAGGGCGGTAATGCGTGCGTGGGGAAAAAGGCAAAAATCTCCAGGAGGCTGCGGGGAGAGGAGATGGAGATGAACAGGGTGAAGTTAGAGTGTAAAACAAGATGACATCACTGAGAAAATGCTGAGCTGGATTTAAGGGCTACTGGATGAAAGGGGTCTACTCCCACAATGCACCATCCCTCTCCCTCTTTTTTTTTCTTTTTTTTTTCTCAACCCTCTCATGGGATGTACAGTGCAGGTCATGTTCTCTTCCCTACATGGTTAGTTAATGGAAGGGGGGTTGAATATTTTAAACAGCCCTTCACTCTCCTCCCTTTTTCCCTCCTTAGTCTACTCTCTGCTTTACTTTTCCCAGAGTCCGGTCGTGCATTAGTCAAGTACGCACACATGACACTGTTTCTGCTACTGCAGTCCACATTTGGAACCGGCATGACATCATGCAATATTTTTAGGAACACGAGGATGCGCGGCCATATAGTGGTTCTCTATACCCTCCCCGGCAGGCAGATCTCCTCGCCGCTTCGTAGTAGGTGCTCACTCCCAGGAGAGACTTTCGCAGGTGCTCTCAATTTCATCCTGTTAGGGAATTTCTATCGAGCATCCAGCAGTTGCACTGCGGATGAGGGTGTCTTTTAGGGGAAGCAGATGACTGTGCGCCGCTGTATCCAAGCGTTGGCTTTGTATGAGTCTTTGTCCTATAGACATACATTTACACAATTAATCTCCAACTGTCTGTAAAATTACACACACTCATATAGTTATACAAACACTACCCCTACCATTCCCCCTGTGTGGATGCACACTCCCACACACTCCCACTTCTGCTCACTAAGACAACCAGGGTTGCCTGCTGAGGATTCTGAAGGCCTCTCTTGGACTCACGCCATTCACATTCCTCCTTCCCCAGGTTGCCATTGGTTCATCTGAGCTCAACCAGTGCACTCTCTCACCCCATAAGTGTGTGTGTATACGTGCATGTGTGCAGCACTTTCGGTGTGGGTCGATGTACCATATGCACCCCCTTACATAAAACAAGTTAACAATTTCCCTTTTTCCGAGAATTTACTACGCATGCACATATGATGCTCATGTGTTCATGACTCCTGTGAACCGTTCACCTGAAAAAAGGGTGCCTAATGTGGCCCCTCCATTTGGTCATACTGTACTCTCGTCTATACACTTGTTGGCCCACAGCCAGGAGCAACAACTCAAGGTGGACACAGTAGAAAACATGTGGACAGGCGTGGAGGACAAAGACAGAAGCAGTATGAATTAAAGCCGGAGTTTTCTGATCCCGACAAAGCTCCCGACCACTTTTGTCAGTATAAATACCAAAGCCGTACTTCTTGTTACATTTTAATGCCTGTTTTTGTGCAAAAAAAAAAAACAGCAAATCTGTTCTTCACGTCGCAGTCCGTGTTTTTATAATCCTGATATTTACTAGCGATGAATGCACCGGTTAACAACATCGGAGCCAGCAGCTTGAACGAGAAGATTTCCTTTAAGACGTCTCGTACTCAGTGAGGCATGTCTACTGTTTGTCCGCCCACATCCCACCCCAGCGGACACACACACACACACACACACACACACACAAACACACACATCCAGGCATTCATACATATTCACATTTACACAGCGAGTTCCTCGGTAACCTCCATTGATCGATCAGTAAAAGGTGATTGCAGACAGTTTCATCTCTTGTCATGACAGAGATTATCGGTAGAGCTGGTCTTTCAAGCGTTCAGGAACCACAGCAGCTCAGTTTGCTGACAAGTAGAACTTCGTAATTCAGGATGTGAAAACATGGGATGAAACTGAAATTAGCTGGATAATCCACATATCCTGCTTTATAACTCTGGCACTTTGAATTCCCCTCAAACTATATCTATTGTGACAAAGTATACATCATTTAGCTGTAGGAAAAAGAAGAAAAAATGCTTTTGACCGGAGGGGGGGGATTAAGAAGCTGCAGGTTTGAGGAACTGCAGATTACAGCACCTTTATTTAATTATATGATGCAAAGGAAATATTGTACATTTTTCATCATCATTTTAAATTACTGTGACAGGAAGCCCAAGGTTCTTTTTTTGTAATTATGGTATTATAAATCAAACCACATAATCTACGGAAATTCCAGTCATTCTCCGGTCATTATATAATCTACCAGAATATTAGTTTGATTTTACTGTAGGTAAACCTCATCTCAGAAAGCTGTAAAATGCTGCTTGCTCATCCAACATGGTATCACGCTCAGACGACTTGCCATAACATCTGATAATAATTTACATTTTGTTGCTCTTTCTTGTGCCATTGCTTCAGATTAGAGCTGGTACAGCAGTGTGTAATATCAGGGAACATTTCTCCCCGTGATTTTTGAAGAACGGGATCAATCAGGAAATCCAGCCTTGTCTCAGTCGGGTTTCCTCAGCGGTAGTGCCGCTTAATAAAAGCCAAATGCTGTTTTCTTTCTTTTTGCGAACTGCAAGAGATCCATCCCCTTGCCGGTCTGTGACGACAGCACTTAGGATCAATAGAAGAGGCAGCGATGGAAGATGGCATGCTGTATGGCAGCTCTCCTCTTTGAAGTTCAGTATTTAGGCATGGTGTTCGATCACTTCGAGGCTTGTTTGTGGAGACCAGGGCGAAAAAAAAAAGACTATCTGCATTTTAATGCCATATTGTTTTTGAGGCTCACACTCCACCCCGCCACCCCCCTCAAAAAAGGAAAAGAATTTGTCCTTCCTTGACACTGCATTTGAGCTTATCTGCTATCAACACTATGCTCCTCGACTCGTTGGGTGGTCCCTGTCCCTGCCAGCTGTTCGGCACACATATTTGCATTTTAAACAACTTAAAAATAGTAGTATATATGTAAGAAAAGCCGAGGAGGAGAGAGGCTAGCGTACAGTGTGGATGGCTCAAATGGCTTCAATTGTCATAACAGAATAACAGACATCAGCTTAGGTTTGGCCACCCATCTGGACTGCAGAGCGAGGAGCCCCGGTCCCAAGTGTGGAGCCGCTCAAAGGAGGATGAGCATTCACACATAAATATATGTGTTCTTGTCCAGTCAGTGAACCCCTTGCCGGTGGATTCGTATTGGCTGCAAGCATTGCCAAGTCAATAAGACAGACTTATCCCCAATGCCGAACATCCTGGAAGTCCGGGCCGGTCGTAACGCTTTGTGTACCTGCTTCGCGTTCCAGCTGCCGCCGTCTGGCCACATAGCAGGCTGAACGGGGATCTGAGGGTCTATCGCTGCTAACACTTTGACTGCCTGCAGGTCACCCCAACCTGTCCAACAGGAGAAAAGAGCCTCCGAGATGGGGCGAACTAATTTCTTCCGAGGGACGGGATCTTCTGTACTTCAACACAACTCCCTCTTAATCACGCACAATCAACATAGGGTCACCAATCTCTTTATTTTACCCATAGAGACGAGCCTCGGGGTTAATTGTCTGAAGTCGTATTGGAAAAGGAGCGCTGCAAAGTTCTGTCAGTTAGTGTCTGCGTCAAGGTTACAGTTGCATATGCTATTAGGCTCTTGTGGACAGTAAGAATCAGCCACTAACTTGCCAACCCACCAAACGCCCAACCAGCTATTCAGTCCTCTCCATCACACAAACCTCTGTTGTTTGCATACAACAATTAGTTTTACACCGACATGGTCTGAGACTCCGATGTGTTCGTTTCATTTCCTCGAGGGACGAGGGGAGGTGTGAGAAGAGGCTGCAAGTGAGGTAAGAAGGGGGCGTAAAGAAAAACGGTTAGGAAAATATTTTCGAAGGTTAACTGGTGAAAGACAAATGGTCAGTGGGAAAACAGCATGCGATGTAGATGGTAGAAGGTTTTGGTTTGAGGGATTTAGCAGAATGGATGGGCTTCGACAGCTCGCCTACTCATCTCTGGTTCGAATGACTGTTGGCCACCAGTTCTCATTTAAATTGTCTTCTCTCCTGTCTTACGTCTCATTTCACCGCCAGCCCTCAGCTACGCACCGCTTACGTCAGAGAATCCCACTGTTACCCAACACTTAGCCAACGCAATGACAGGACTGCTCACTCAGCCAAAAATAGATCAGCCCTCACTGGCTTCATTTCAACAAGCATGGCTGGACTTTTGTGGCCTGGATTTACTCACCAGGGTTCAACTTCCCTGGCCTAAGTTTGACCATCAGGGCTTGATTATAGTGGCCTGGGTTGAGTGGACACTGAGCTTGAGGAACACGTTCTCACTGGCGCTGTTTCAAAAAGGGGTACTCAACGAGTGCGACCTGCATTTGACTGTCTGGCCGCCACTAATGCGGTCTGCGTTCAGTAGATAGAGCTTGACTTGTATGGCCTGAGCGTACCAGATGGAGTCCCAACTTTTTTGGCCCGCGCTTGTCAGACGGGGCTCAACTGGTGTGGCCTTGGCGGATACGGGGGCCTCTGGGTGATTAAGGATGTGTTTGTTTCCCAGGCAGCAAGCAGGCAAGGTGGCGGCATTGCTGTTGCACAGCCAAGGACTTGGTGTGGGTTTGAGAGCGCCAAAACAAACTTCTGTGATTGCCTCCCATATGCCCTCCTGACCCCCGGGTTTCAATTGCCAGTCAAAGACATGTAAACGGGGGGTAAGGGGAGAGGAAAGAGGTGGTCTGGGGAAGCAGGATGGGGGGTACGAAGACTTGAGGTTGAGATTTGAGCTGGGGGTCAGGAGGGTCATGGACTATTGGTGGCAGGAAGGGTCGTTTAAGGGCTGACTAATGACCGAAAAACGTGATTGAACCCGAGTTTTGTGGCGCTGCAGATCTATCTATCTATCTATCTATCTATCTATCTATCTATCTATCTATCTATCTATCTATCTATCTATCTATCTATCTATCTATCTATCTATCTATCTATCTATCTATCGACACCAACTCCGTCCGTCTACTCCCTCAATCTGTCCGTCCGTATAAAAGGAAAGGAAGGAATAAACAGGGAAATGGACAGGAGTGAGAGAAAGGGAGTCTTGTCGTCTGAGAGGTGGTGTGGTTCGGGTTAGGTTGTGGTTGAAGTCTTGAGAGAGCAGGCAGGGAGGGGGAGGGGGGGCATTGGGGGCTCGCAAGGCAGCGCATACCCGCAGCATTCAAATGGAGCTCCCATTGGGAGGTTTTACGCTTCAAAATGGTTTCCTGTGACGTGGATTGTGTGTTTGATTTGAGCTTTGAGGGGTTTGTGTTATTCTCGGGAGGGGAGAATCTAGCACGCTCTCATTTCCGCACTACCAACAGCCAGCAGAAAGTTGGCAAGCCGAAACAGGGGGATTGTAAAGACAGATTTTTCTCTCCCTCCTCGTAACAACCACATTTTTTTCTTTCCTTCTTTCCTGCTCCAGGACTTGCTCTGCATATTGATGGATTGTTCTTATTAATTGGAAATGCTCGGACCGGCGTCCATCTGCGGTTTTCCCAGGCAGACGATTATCTCTTGATCAAAATATGTTCAGAAATCTCAGCGAAAAACATACAATAGCGCACCAGCGAGCACGCTGTCAAACACATGTCTCAGAACTAATTGCAAACAATTGATGCCAGCTGGGCAGTAGGTGTAGCAGGCAACACAACCGCCACCCCCCCCCCCCCCCCCCCCCCCCCCCCCCCCCCCCCCCCCCCCCCCCCCCCCCCCCCCCCCCCCCGCAGGGGGGGGGGGGGCGCGGAGGAGGGGGAAAAAGGGGGAAAAAAAAAAAAAAAACACGGGGGGGGAAGGAAGGG
>CAAKHD010013511.1:126108-142574 GCA_901007705.1 Fistularia tabacaria
TTTGTTCTGTCTCGGGGGGGGGGGGGGGGGGGGGGGGGGGGGGGGGGGGGGGTTGGGGGGGGGGGGCTATCCCAGCTGTTATTGGGTGAGAGGGTGGGGTTCATCCTGAAGCGGTCGCCAGTCAATAGTCAATGGAGACATACAACCATTCACTCTCTCATTTTCACATCTGGGCACTTTGAAGTCTCCATTGAACCTCCATTGAACCTCCTGCACGTTTTTGTTGTTGGAGGAAAACTGGAGAACCCGGAGGAAAGCCGTACGTGGGGGAACATGTAAACTCCATACAGAAAAGCCCCCTGTCGAAATTGAACTGGGGACCCTCTCGCTGTGTGGTGGCTGTCTAGTTGTTTTTGATTCAAAGCAATGCATTCAATTTCCTGACTTTCAGTGGCTGCGACTTGATTTGTGTAAATGTGGTCTATATGAATCGGTTAGATTATCACAATGATATTATTATAACAAGCAAGGGCTCCACTGTGTCATTTGAATACTGGCAATTTTAGTTTTCATTTGTACTGTCACATGCTGTTACTATTATTTGCAACTGTGTGTGGGGAAATAGAAACAAGGACCCAGTGGTGAAAACCTCCATCTTTTTTGGAGATAATCAGAACATTGTGAGGTATAAAGGTCACACATAAGCAGTGGGATCCCACAGAATCTGCGTGACACGTCTTTTTAACGCGGCCTTTTGTGGTGTTGGTGCACAACGTGTTAAAATGATGCGGTGGCACCGTGGAGACAATGCAGAGTTTCACAATTTAACCCCAAATCACAATGTTTACCAAAATTTAAACAAGTGTCTGAGTGCCTAAAAGTAACCAGATCTGTGCAGCAGGAGGTATTCGAGTGCTATTCAAGTCCTGTTTACAAAAATACATTTCCCAATTTAACCCCAAACCACAAACCTTTACAAACTTTATCCAGCTGTTTGTGCCTAATCCTAACTAACCTTAACATAGGTGACACATAGAACACCACATTCCACCAGTGAATTTTATTTCAGGACGCTGTCATGTGTCATGGTGAAATTAAGTTTTCCAAAGTTCAAAACAACATTCATTAGCCATGTTGTTGAACAGGGGATTTCACGAGACCGCTTCAAACTCACTTTATGTGACTCTTTGTATTTGCTCCTTTCATTCATTTCAGTGAGATTGGTATGCGGAGGAAACATTTTTATTGGGAGGGGGACCGAATCAGATTAGGATTATCTTCTCTTTGACAATTGGGCAACGAGCCGCCTCGGACCGAGACGGGGCCTGACTGATAGCCGACTTTTTTGGAAGTGTATAAAGAAAAGGAACGAAAACACAGAACCGTGGTTTATATATTCAAGGCAAATCGCCCCTTAAATCAAATATTAAACAAATATTAGCCCTTATTTCAACAGTAATTATTGCCGCACAAAGCAGTCTCTCATAATTAGCAATAAATTAGACTTTGTTTAACGTCATTGGGCAGACTGCTGTGTTGATGTACTTCTTCAAATACTGCGGAGAGGCATATTTTCATGATTTGAATGTGCTACCAGCCACTTGAAATATGGACCAATTATTGCTGTGTGCTATTAGCCTTTAATTGCCCCTGACTAAAGGTGCCTCTGAAACCAAAGCTGTGTTTCGTCTGTGTTCACTCTGCACGCCTGTGTGTGTGTTGTGTGTGTGTGTGTGTGTGTGTGTGTGTGTGTGTGTGTGTGTGTGTGTGTGTGTGTGTGTGCGCACATGCATTTTGTGTGCATCTGGCGGCGCGATTCCTTTCATTTTAATTACTTAAACAAGCTACAGCGATCCTGAATCCATGTCAGATACCCCCTAACTCCTCCATATGGTCCCTTGTGGCAGTCAAAGACCCGCAAGAGGAAGTGAACAGAGATTGTTGTCTAGCAGTGACAGAGACTCGCTGCCTGAGGAAAGACGGAGAAAAAGAACAGGCTCTGGCTGATCTCCCATCCCGCCCCTTAGCAAATTGGTTGTTGATTGTCCACAGACATCGTTGTTGACGCTCCCCTGTACCAATAAAGCCAAGCGAAGAGCCGAGCAGGGGCCCTCCAGGTCTTGTTATTGTACGTTTTGGCCGGGACTCCTGTTCTCAGCATGAAAAACAACAATAACCACATCAGCCCCGCAGCCCCAAGAGCTGGACCCGAGTCAGAAATAGTCTGAGCGAGGGGGTGGATGCCCAGTTAAAGTGGCACGCCACCGATCCGCATGACACATCATCCGCGGCTACGAGTTGACCGGGGCTGCTGCCGATCTTTCACCGACACCAAAGGAGAGTGTTGTCTTTCCAGTGCAGGTCTGACTGCTCAAAGGTGCACCAGTTACATGCTTAATGGGCCTGAGCTAAGGTTTATTTAAGCCTGGGGACACCCCCCTCTCCCTCTCCCCCCAACACACACATAGCTACTCTCTCTCTCTCTCTCTCTCTCTCTCTCTCTCTCTCTGTCCTACTATTAGCCACAGCTCCCATTGTACAGAGAGAGAGAGAGAGAGAGAGATTCCAGGGTCTCCCGAAGACAAACAAAAGGAAAAAGAAATCAGCAGAAGGTTCAAAACAGTATATGGAAGGGAGTTTACAGACGGACCACACAGCAACACAGTGGCGGGGCAATCGGGGTGCGATTTGTAAAAGTTTGTTCTGCGATCTCCTCATTCAGACAACAACTGAGCCACCTCGCCGTAGTCTTGTGATCATATTGTTTTTCCTTCCCCCTCTCTGTTCTCAGTCGTTAATCCTGTAAGATAATATCTGTTTGTGTGTGTGTGTGTCTGTGTGAAAGATCCCTCTGTTATGTCGACAGCATCTAGAGAGGCGGCTCATCACCCACTAAATGAGTCATTAAATTGGGATCCTACAATATTTGTCACTTTCCTATGTTGCAGCTTTATCAAAATAAGCGTTGACTCACTGCAGTCATCATATATAAAACTATAACTCGCCGGTCCACAGCCAGCCAGAGCATCTCTCCTCTTACATTATAGATCCATTATAAACCTCCTAAGGCAGGCAGAGGAGAAGGAGGGAAAGGGAAAAAAAAACAGAAGCGGTGGGGCAGTTGATGAAAAGAAGCGGAGGCCAGAGGCAAGCTCAGGTGACTCAGCTTTCCCCCTGGAAGTTGATAGAGGGGAGCTGTGGGTTTGAACCCCGCAAAGTTTTACAAGAACGCAGGCTTTTTAAAGGGAGGGAAAAATGTTATAGCTGCTTCCTGCACCAATGAGTGTTCCCTGCAGTAAATATAACAGGGATTGGGTCATACTGTTATGATCTGGCATCAGGTGAATACAATGTTTTTTTCCCGTGGTCACCCAACCGCCTCCTCCTTCTCCTCCTCCTCTTCATCTTGCTCTTTTCCATGTGCAGGAATAGGCTCCAGTGTTAGAGAAATATCAGTCATCGGCGTTGTTATTGCGCACTCACTTGCTCCATCTGCGACGCTGCCGCCCAAACGCACTCGTTGTCTGAGCGGACACTGTCGCTCCTCTCTCCTTACTCACTGCATTCGCTCTCCCTATGTGCCCTTATAAATACTGCTTATTCTTTCCCAACGAGACAAACGGGGGAAACTATGATTCAGAGCTCACCTTCTCGCTGTCGGAAGAGGTGCCTTTTTATTTAAAAAAACAACAAAAAGCAATACGTCATTAATGCATGAGTATGTACATTTCCATAATTTGCGTGTGTGTATTCCTACGTGTGTGTTAAGTATATAGCATGTGCAGTTTGCGCGCTGGTTTTTACGATACAAAGGAGCTCTTTCAGGTTCAGCAGTATGAATCAGGTTGCAGGGCAGCTGAATGTGTGACAGTAGCAGTAAAAACAAACAGAAGTTCTCCACTCTGGAAAAATCTAACGTTATGAAAATGGCAGCTATGGCAGTGATGGGAACTGATCCATGTTAAATTTCCAAACCGTGTTGTGTTTGGCTACGGGGGAAAATGGCAACAGGGTAAAATAACATGGATATATCTGTAAAGGAATACTTACCCGCGTAGGGTTTTTACAGCGTGTGTAGGATTTAGGAACGCAGGTACCGGGTGCACGGCCGCAAGGTGAATTGTTTATCTACACTCACATCACATTGCATCTCTGTGTGTCTCTGTTGTGCGTTAATGCCAGCATGGTACGATCTTTCGGCAGCGAACCCTTTACAGCTGTGATGCGCTCGGACTCCATACTTGTTTTTCAGCAGGAGGAATAACAAAAGAATTCAGTCAGATGTCAGACAGATTGGGTCTCTGACAGCTGAGATCTAAGTTCATCACACATCAACACACACACGCACACCGGCAATTCACTTAAACATGAGCTACTGGTAATGTTTTCAGTTTTTTTATATATATATATATATATATATATATATAACTTTGTCCATATATATCAAGACTCCTAATCTGTTAACCGGATTCACATCTACTATATGTAATTTTTCATTTCTATTTTGTTTCTAAATCTTCCATATGCATAAATCCCATGAGGCAGACGTTAAACATAATACAATACTGTGCCGGATCATTAGGCAGCAGATATATGACCTGTTTTGCAAGCTGGTGACAGGATGTAGTGCCCTGATTAATCATAGATAAACAGCTAAGTAAATTAATGTATGGCGTGTGTAAATTTTCTCTCAACCATATGCAATGGATCACCCACACGCTGCCGCATGTGATTGGGATTAGACAGGCTGTGCTAAGGAGGCAGTCTGGAGGCTGTTTGTTTACCACAATGCTTGTGTCAATTGCATGTGTGTGTGTGTGTGTGTGTGTGTGTGTGTGTGTGTGTGTGTGTGTGTGTGTGTGTGTGTGTGTGTGTGTGTGTGTGTGTGTGTGTGTGTGTGTGCGTGCAAGCCGCGGAGCAAAGGAAAAGGACTGGACCCAGGGGGTCGTTTTTTCTCTTGTCAGACAGACAGTCATCATTGAGTCCATGTTATCTCATGTCTGGAGCTCTCAGATGAGAGCTGAGCAGGTCGCAAACGCATTCTGCTGCCATGAGTCATACTGTGTGCGCGCGTGCGTCTGTTGTGCGTGTGTGCGCGCGCGTGAGTGAGTGAGTGTGGAGTAAGACATGGAGAACACACAAGTGAGAGTTGTCTAAGCGCATGTTCCCAGAGTGTGCGTGGTGGAAAAGCGTGGAAAGTGTGCGTGGCTGCGTATCCTTTCCTTGAATACACTGACTTCATCCATGGAGGAGTCTAATAAATTAATTGCAGGTGATGAGAGCTGATCTGCGCCCTCAAAGAGCGAGACTCAAAAACAACCATGCCGTTGTTTTCATTTCATTGCTATGTTGTCAATACTGGGGGATTAATCTGGTCCCACTATTAGTAGCGTATCCTTTGTGTATGATTATTTTTGTTTTTTGGAGACCGTCAGGCATTGGCCCGAAGTAGAGCAGGTTTCTGCAGCTGCTCAGTTTCTGTCTTCACAGGAGTCGCAGCTCGGGAAGGCCTGATCGCTGTGGTCATCAGTGAATTGTGCTATTGAGCTACGCTCCCTTGACCGCTAGCTGTTCACTGACATCTGAACAGGAGGGAGCACAGCGTGACCGGGGTGGACTGTTACTATCTACAATGTCGTAAAAAACATTTCTCAAGAAAGAGCTTCAATGGCTTCAGGCTGTCTAAATAGCGCCGCCGTAAAAGGGATCCTGACTTGAACGCGCGAAGCCGGTGACTCCTCTGAAGTTGGTCGGTGAAAACAGCATCTGTCTTTTGACCCAGACATGAGCGCTCTATCCTATGTCATAAGTGTGGACATTGAAGAATTTATAATGTTATGAACAGCAGGTTCCTGTCTCGATACTCTAATTCCAAAGAGTATAACCTCCCACGCAACACTCAGAACATGACCTCATCTCTCTCTATCTTGGTTATTCAGAGCAGATTGTCTTATCGATTGCAGGGTGGCCACCTCCTATATTTTACAAGAAAAACACTTTAGCGAGAAAGCGAAACCGGTGTTACAAAATACTACTGGGGAAACACTGAAACCTTAAGCCACACACAAAGCCCGTCCGAGCAGCTCTGTTTCTTTTTACAGGGCTTCTTTGCGGTCGGCGGGAGAGACTAGCTCCGCTGGCCAACGTTGGAAAACCGTGTGTCACACAACCGACAGAATTTTCGGTAGGTGTGAAAAACAGATCAGGGAAGTGAAAAGCGGGTTTAGGGGGCATCAAAGACGAGACCCGGTTTCCTCGTCCGCCGCTCGCCCTGAATCCCATTTGGCTCCCATTTACCACACTGAACACCCAGTGAGGCAACTGGAAATGAGGGGGTAGAAAAGAATCCGTCTTGTCTTAAAAAGGAGAAACCCTTATTTTCTACAAGTTGCAATTTGTTTAGAGTAGCTTTGTGAAGTCTCAGACATTATTCAACATATGTATGGGATTCAGGGCGGCACAGTGGCGCAGTGGTTAGTGCTTCAGCCTCACAGCATGAAAGACTCCGTTTCAATTCTGACAGGGGACCTTTCTGTGTGGAGTTTGCATGTTCTCCCCGTGTCTGCGTGGGTTTCCTCCGGGTTCTCTGGTTTCCTCCCACACAAAACATGCGGCAGGTTAAGTGGAAAAAAAATGGGAAAATTAACCCGAATAAGTGAGTGAGTGAATGTTGTTTGTCTGTGTATGTGGCCCTGCGATTGACTGGTGACCAGTCCAGGGTGTACCCCGCCTCTCGCCCGATGACAGCTGGGATAGGCTCCAGCATCCCCCGTGACCCTGAGTGCAGGATAAGCGGCAGAAGATGGATGGATGTGATTCATTTCATTTTCATTCATTCATTATTTATACCGCTAATCCTGCACTCAGGATCGCGGGAGGTGCTGGAGCCTATCCCAGCTGTCATTAGGCAAGAGGTAGGGTTGCCTTTCGATCACATACAGTCATATGACCATTCACCCTCTCATTCAAATGTGTTGGCAATTTAGTCTTCCATGAACCTCCTGCATGTTTGTGACTATGGGAGGAAACTGGAGAACGCAGAGGAAACCCCTGCAGACAGAGAGAACATGCAAATTCTAACACAGAAAGGCCCCTGTTTGGAATTGAACCAGGAACCTTCTTGCTGTGAGGCAGAAGTGCTAACCAATGCATTTATAATAATTAATTGTCATTGTTGCTATAGAAATCAAAAACATTTGGTTTATTTCATCCCTTGAGCCACAAACACACTTGTTTGTCTTTTTTTCCTCCTTCTTTCCTGAACAATTCATTCCTTCATTATCTGTTCTTCTAATCTGTTCATAATCTTTTTCACACGAGCCAGAAGGGCGGTGCACCCTGGATGTATCACTTGTCAATCACAGTACCACAAACAGTGACATCCAACCTTTCACTCTCTTATTCGACTATTCGGGCAATTCAGATTTGTTAATGAAACTCCAGGCTGTTTCTAGGAGTCCACGATGACATCATTCGAACCTCGCAGGAGTTCTCAGAATGTCTTGATTCACAACATTAAACATTCGCTGAGGTTATCCATGTTGATAAGTGCTATTAAAACTCACCCAACATCAGTCAGAGGGATGCAGCACTGGGAAAAGGACCACTGCAAATCTTGCGTCAAATAGCTGGCTTGGAATTTTGTCAAATCAGTGTGGAGAGGTGAGCAGGGCTGAAGCCAACTACTCCAAATGATATACTAATGCCCACTGGATGTGATCCTGGAGGCGGAGTAGTCACATTAAAATACTTTCTTTACGCTTGTGTACTACATCAGTGCAAGCGAGTGACAGACTGCCTGCCGTTTTTGGGCAAGTAGCTTCGTGCTTTTTTAAGGCCACACTCTCAAACGTACACAAAGGCATTGTTTATGTAGAGGTTCACTTTACCTTCTGTCTTTAATTATTTCATTTACATTGTTTTTGAAAAAACAGACCTGCACCCTCTTGCTATAAAATAAAATAAAATAAAATAAAATAAAATAAAATAAAATAAAATAAAATAAAATAAAATAAAATAAAATAAAATAAAATGAAATGTAATGAAATGAAATGAAATAAAATAAAATAAAATAAAATAAAATAAAATAAAATAAAATAAAATAAAATAAAATAAAATAAAATAAAATAGACCTCATGTGTTAGAAGGATGGCTGTAAGGCAGGTCAGTTGAATTGTCAAGATTAGTGAGCAGGTTGAGTGGTGAGACCTGCGATGCTGTATGGTCTAGAAACAGCGACAATGACGAAAAGACAGGAGACCGAGCCGGAGGACGTAGTGATAGACAATATGAAGTTTGTTGGTGTGAGAGAGGAGGATACAGACAATAGGGTTAGATGGAGAAGATTGATTCGCCGTGGTGACCCCTGAAGGGAAAAGCCGGCAGGAAGAGAAGAAGAAGAAGAAGTGAGCAGGTTCACAATTTAATCGAAAAGTAACCTTATTCATATAGCTTTGCTTCAGTTTTTAACTGAACAATCCAAATCTAAATGAAAGGATCAACACTGAATAATATAAGACATTTGCTAGTGTGGAGGGGAGAAAGCATCACACTCATTATCCTAGACGTCACACATCAGACCAATTACAATATAGTGTCTAAGTTCCTCGAGGACACCACTAACTGTCAGGTTGTATGTGTGTCTGTGCGTGGGCATTTACGTTTGTGTGTGTGTGTGTGTGTGTGTGTGTGTGTGTGCGCGTGTGTGCCTGTGAGTGTGTGTGTGTGTGTCCGTCTGTGTGTGTGTCTGCCTGCCTGAGTGGGTTCATGTGAGCTGTGGGAAGCCATGCAGAGAGGAGCTGAGTGTTTGGGAAGTTGCCATTAAGACACAAAGCAGAGACATCTGAGGTGGGCTAATGACCTTAGATGGATCTGTGTTTGGCAGAACTCTCCAAAATGTGGGGTACATATACATACAGCCAAATACACACACAGCTTCGCAAACAGTTCTTTGACAGGGTTTATAGAGAAGTTGGAGGACTCGTGGGGATTCTTTCTCTTTTTTTTTGTTTAGTTTTACACTTGGTCAGTCCATGTCCTCATTTTAACTTGACTGCTGTGTGGACCACCACTCAGAGGTCTCCATTTATCAAGTCAAATACTAACAAAATCATACAGAAAACATTTTCAACATATCCAGTGAAAAGCATTTCAGCTCTATCTTTGCTTTTATTTGAGAGGGTTGTGAAAACATTTATGTCACATTTCTTTAATATGATTTTAGGCCTTGCATGACCCCATGTTCTGTACACAGGTTACGCTTGATTAATGTGACCCATTAGGTGAAGTAGGGACAGGATTATTAGTCTTTGGGAATGTTTTTATGTGTTTGCATATAAGATTGGATGTGTTTGTGTGATATGGAACAAATGGATAGTGCACGCATGGCAACGACACCAGTTTTGCTGTTTTGCAGTCCCGAATTTCTGAATTGTTCTGTCATGTCCTTCATATACTTGGGCGAGTACTCGCTGTCAGGGTGTTTCTGGCAAAGTGTTCCAAAAACAGAATGATCCCAACTGGACAATAGGCTCAGATGCGGCTGTGTGGACTGTTCCATTCTGCTTTCGTACGAATGCATCCATGTATATTACTAATGAATATTAATGTTGAAATTAATATTACCCGATGAGCTTGCCATTATTTTCAAGTGATGTGATTTCTCCTTCAGAGCAATGATGAAAGTCTTTTTTGTAGACCTAATTTTCCTCCTTAAAAGTAAGACTTCTTGTATCATTATCTCGTGGCATCGCTCTAACGGGGATGTCGGTAATATTGTTCAACTTTGCAGTTCTGCAAGTACTGTGCAAGGTGATGGTATCATGGAGTGCCTGGGTATTACACTCATTTGTAAAGAAGCCCACATCAGCATTATGGCTGGCCTTAAAGGGCCTCTTGTAAATATGGGGCTTGTATCTGCTTTTCATCATATTACATAATCACGTCTTCATTTTTGTTTTTAACAAGCTTTGAAAGTATACGCACAGATAACAAACATCCATTACAGAGTGAAACAACAAGTTTATATTGAAAATATTAGAATTAGAAGGACACTTCTTTAACACCACATTGTTGTATTTTGCAATTTTGGTTATTTGCCAGTTCTCACAGGCCTAAGATCTTAGGCTCTTCATAAAAGGTTCATATCTAATGGTAGAGTTGGCTATTACATCGCATTTACAGAAGCTAAAGTACAATTTAAGATAAGATAAGATAAGATAAGATAAGATAAGATAAGATAAGATAAGATAAGATAAGATAAGATAAGATAAGATAAGATAAGATAAGTTAAGATAAGATAAGATAAGATAAGAAGGACTTTATTGATCCCACAACAGGGAAATTCAATTGTCAAAGAAGCATTACAGGCATAAATCAAACTAAGGACTCAATGAAAAGTGTATTCTTTTAACTCCAACGGGGTGCTGAGGGGCAAGCAACCGTGGTTTCACTTCCACAAATGCATTCCAAAATAGAAGTGTTGTGCAAAAACGATAGGAGATTAAGGAAGGAGAGACTAATCATGTATTCAATGGTGTTTGATGAACCAGCAGGAGAAACACTAACAATGAGAGCAGTCTTTGTTTATGTCATTTCTGAAGCAACCTTTGATTTTTTTTTCTTTTTTCAGTTGTTTCAGTTGAAAAATATGTCTTACTTATTTTTCTAATTGAACAACATCTGCTTGTTTTGTGTTTTTCTCCTCTCCTCCTCCTCTCCTTGGTCTAGCATGTATGGCACCCATCAGGCTCAGTCTAGTCCAGGTCTCCAGACTCCAGGCTCAGGTGAATTTGGTTGTTTCTCGTCTAAAAAACATTGAGGGAGCTGTAGATTCATTGTCTGTGCCATCTGTGGCATTTGAGCTGTTTCATACAGAATTAGTTTTGTCAATCTCACTTGGCCATCGCACAATAACATTTTTTCTTTTCTTTTTTGGTTCAAAGTCAATAATGATTCATTATACTAATAAGGCTGTGCTTTTGTAGAAGTAAGGGACAGTGTGGGGATTCTCTTGACTTTGCAGAGCTGGTGCATCTCCCCCCCATACATGATCTACAGTAGAACTTTGGCCGGCCGTGCAGCTGAAACATCTGAGGGAGGCAATGCTGCATGGTCTTCGATGGAAATTAGAATCGGTGTTTGAGTCTTCTGAAGCCTTTGTTTTTAACGGATTTCCATTTTATCTCTGGACCGAGTCATAGTATCATAGGTTCTGGTCCTGCTTAACTTAAAGGAAACTTGCATACCAGTCTGCTGCCATATTCAACAAAAATTGCTTTATTCCAGCGGCTCCCTCCTCAGGACAATAAATGCACCATCCAATGACGTGGGGTGATTAGAGAGGAGGGTATTGATACACACTTGCCATGTGTTCAAATCCCTCCAGACTGCATTTTTCATCTTTTAATCTCATTCTTTGGCGGTTATGACATTGAACTTCTGAGCCATGTGCCTTTGTGGTATTCAAAGTCAGACTGTCTTTGAAATGTTTCATGTGAATCACCCCTCAGATACTGTAAGTGCCTCTGTTTTGCCAGCTGAGGTTTTACCTGGGTTTACCAGGACTCACCGCTCTCCTCACTCCTAAGGACGATAAGCACCACGGCCGAAATCATCCTCGGTTGACTTTTCCAAGATAATTGGGAATGATATGATGGGCACAGCCAAAACACATTCAGTACAATTTTCCATTTTTCCACCTGTGTGACAACCTAACAAAAACACAGTTCAAGAAAATACAGATACTGTCTCTGCTTCAGTAATAACAAACGGGAGAAAACGGTGAATCCTGGACGGCCTCTCTCCTAGAGATCTGACTAACACTACAATTGGCAGCACAGGACAGTCTGGATAAAAGTCAGGACAACCAGCACGACTTTATGATACCGACATCAGCCTCAGTCCGATTTGGTGCTTCATATCAGTGGATTCCATCTCCCCCGTTGGCGTGACAGAGGCACTTTGTCCCTGTGCCCAAGTAATTCACTGGATCAGAGGCAGTTGTTCCTTTGCGGCTTTGGTTAACCAACAGCAGGCAGGTATGCTTTGAGGTGGTTTCCTTATTGTCAAATGCAGATGAGGGTCATCTGGTGTGGTCAAAAAATACAGACACACTCACGACAATGGTGAAAAATCTTTGATCTCTTACCATGGCAACCTTCTACGGCTGCACTTGCTGCGGTGTTATCGCCAAGTCCTCATCTGCAGTCAATTTTTATTTATTTTTTATTAAGTAAAAATGACTGATGTATTAAGTAAAAGCATACGTGTCCATTTACTGGCCATTTTCACAGCTTCACACTTCTGGCCAGTTGTGGCAGGCGGTGCATATTATTGTATGTCTTTGTTCACACAAATTTAGGGATAGCTTTTCTGCTTGCGATCTTTTCACCCTTTTTGTTTAGCCCAAAGGGCATTTTTGAAAGCACATACTGTATGTTGGCCAGAGGCCTGTTGTTTTGACAGAACCCGAGTAGGAGCACTTTCTTTTCAAATATGTGCGACTGGTTGCCAGTTTCTGAACAATGCAGTTTGTTTTATTTTTTATTTTTCTACCTATCATGTGGTTTAATACTTATTTGTGCGGAACCCCTTTGCGTCAGTTGGGGTGAAGATCCGGAAAAAGAGGTTCATTCACATGCATTGCGCACGAGTTCCTACCTTCCGAAGCCCGTTGTGCTTGAGAACCTGTTGTGAAGACTCCCTTTTCGCCTGTTTGTCTTGTGTTCACATTTCTTAAATAAACTCAGCTTGTCAGAGCTCCGCGCAAGTGAAACATAACACAAAAATGTACTCTCTCCTTTTTGCAACAAACTCACAAATTCCACAGGACTAGCAAAGATCCTGACAGATGTTTGTGAGTGACAGCCACCAATCGCAGACACTTTTGTAGTACTTCTTCAGTATTAAGCAGACCAATGAATTGTACCATAGCAGATTTATCCTTGAAAAGTTTCCCACATGGATGTGACTTCCTGGCCCATAAATTAAGTCTAATGCAGAAAACGAATGGAAGCTCAGGATCGAGCTCTTTCATGTTGGTCCCACCTGATTCACATCAGGGGGCTTTGCTGCGTTCGCCGTTTTCGTTGATGATAGGCTTGTAAACCCATGTTTTTTTGCACGGCAATCAACTGTGCCTCTTAGAAACATGCGGGTTTACATCTGAGGTTAAATAGCGCGGCATAATTGATTACTTTGCTTTTCAATGGATCAGTAGGTCTGGAGTTCTCAGGTAAACATCAAATACAGCTGATCAACTGATCTGTCAATCATTCATGTGAAATTTAAAAAAGGGTTTGATTTTCAGTGATGTTGACTTTTCAACGCGTGCATCAACAATCCTTTAATGGGATGTCATAAAAACTAGAGCAGTTGAAAAATGTTGTAAATAAAAGCGAATATCTCAGAAGAACAGTCAGTTCTCCATATTTTGCCAGATACACCATTAATATAGCAATGCACTCGAGTGCCAGCACAGCCAGTTCCTAAAGGGAATCAGACAATATGCTCTGACAGGGTTATATTCATGTTAATGCCTTTAACACACCCATGACTGATTAAGAATCCAAGAGCAATCCATGTGCTCCTTTAACTAGGCCTCCTTACCCAACTGCTTGTCTGAAACCCACATCTAAGTTTAGCCAGCAAACCCCCGCAAGTACCTAGGCCAACGATCGAGTTGTTGTTTTCAGGTCAGTGCGTCTTCCCTTCGAAGGTCACACAGCCACACAACTAGGTGACATTTCAACAAGAGAATCTATTTCAAGAAATGACAGTAATGATAGAAGCAAAAAAAATAATCTTTATTCTAATTTTTAAGCAACTTCTCCCTAAATCCAGTATTCAGATAAAGTACCCTAACTAATTGCCATTATGTGCAGACGGCACAGTGAAAACACACAAGCAGCCAAGGGTGAATGACACTCAAGCTCAAAAGCAATCGTGACAAGAAATGAGCAGTCTGAAGCATATTTACAACCGCACAGGTGATCACCTGGATCACTGGTGAAATGTGACAAGAGAATAGGCTAATAATGCACAAAGGACATGGGGTCGTGTATTTTAAACCTTAAAATGGAGCTCAACAGGTCATGTTGGTTTTCCCGTTAATGCGAGGAAATGAGACGTATGGGCCACTTACGGCCTCGGGCCGCGCTGCCCTGCCATGATTGTCCCGCTCCGGCTCGTCTTCTTTGCTCTGAAGGTTTGATTCCTGTAGCTATGAAATGGTATTTCCTCTTCTCTGACACACCCTCGACAGGGATGGTTCAGAGGTTAGAGGCCCACCTTGGACCCAGCTGCATCCGTTACCCCTCCTCGCCCCTTCCTGGGCATGCTTTCCAGGATGCCAACCCTGACACCAACCTGCCTGTTATGCGGGATGTGCTGTTGTCAGCCATTGGGCGAGCGAGGTTTAAATTTGAAACAGGATATGTTTTTGTTAATTTTTTTTTAGCTTGATGTGTTTTTCAGGAGCTGTTTTTGTTTTTCCAGCCATCTTGATTTCATGTTTGTTTTTCTGTAGTCGATATCTATTGTTAGGAGAAGTGTTGAGTTTTCCGAAAGGATGTGTCGTACAAGTTCATGACTCTGGATTGTCACGTACTTAAAGGAGACTAAGCTGTGAAATTAAACATTGCTGCCAAGAATAAGTATGAAATGTATTTTCATGACTTTCGGACACGGAGCTGTATTCCCTGTCAGGCGAAATGTCACAAGTGGAAGGGAAAGTCAAGGACAGGAGAGTTGCTGAGTTCATGTTGCTATTATTGAGCTCTTAACCCCGACTTCCTCGCAGTGTCCTGGCCAAGGCCGAGCCGTCGTGCCCTGCCTTGGCAACCTTTCCTTGCTGATTCCTTACAGTTTGAAATATTTAGGAATTTTGAATATGGACACTTTTCAAAGAGTCACCACTGTTTGCTCTACTGAATAAATGTTTTTCCCTCCATCACCTTCTGCAACCTCAGCATCCTTCAAACAATATTTACGGCATCCCTCCTCTCTACATGTCTAAACCATCTCCAAAACATCCAACATGTCCCTCTGATGGACTCATTCCTGATCCTATCCATCCTCTTCACTCCCAAAGAGAGCCTCAACATCTTCTCTGCTACCTCCAAGCTCTTCTTCAGGTCTCTTCCTCAGCGCCACTGTCACCGAATCAGGTAACATCACTGTTCTTACCACCTAAATGCCGCACAATTTAAAGTAAAAAGAGAAAACCAACAAACAAAATGCCAATTATATTCATTTTCAATTAATACCGGTCCTTTTTTTCTGGACAAGGATTTTTCTTTTCAAGGTTAGACCATGCTTGATTTCTTTTACTGGCAAAATATGAAGAGTTTGAATTCTTTTAATTCAGAAGGGTACTGACCAAAACATCGTGGTGGGTCTGTTGGCTGCGTCTCAGGTCAGACTTTACTGTTGTCCCCCTCACTTCCAGTCATCCCCGTCTTTCCATGAATGATCAACAACAGAAGGAAAAATGCCCGGAAAAAAAGCCAAAACCATAATGTAAATGTTTAAACTTTTCCATTCAATAGCCAAATTGGACAAGACTGACACAAAGCTTTGTCTGAGAAACAGCAGCACACACTAAATCTCATCTAAATCAATACCAGTCGCTGTGTTGTGGTGTAGACCTTGACACCAAAATAATGAACAGCCCCCGTGTTACACGTGCGCGCACATACACTCACTCATGCGTACATCATACCCAAAGGGGACACCCTTAGGAAAAAACGTATCTTTCCCTCCCATACGTCCAGGATGGTGCACAGAGTGGGGTTTGATTTTACAGGAACCACATGTTTCGGGGATGACTGGTGACTGCGGAGTATCTGTTAACGCAGCTCCCCCTCCCAACAGCCGCCTCCATTTGCCACATCAGGACCCAGTGACTTGTACTTTCCCTGATAAAGTCCTGCTTGGTTTTTCCCGGGAAGCTCATGGAATCCAGGCGTTTTTTTTCCAGCAATCTGAGCCGTGAGCGCCAAGCTGTGCCCCTTTGCTTTCCTTCACGGGAGCTCCCACAAACACATTGAATATTTCTGCGGGACCTCGTAAGCCACACATTACCAGAAGACTCACAGCAATTCCAACAAGTATATAAACTCGCCCAAAAGGTTTTGGGTTCACGGTTTCTCTCTGTGTGGATTTGAATAAAATCTTTATACGCATCAGCGCATGAAACGGCATTCAGCATGTTTCTATGAAAATACATAAAACTTGAAACAACAAGCAACAAGTGAGTGAAAAAAAAACGAGAGCTTCATATCAGAGGTGATTTCCCAATTATTTTCACGTATTCTGGTTGAACAACTTTCTTTTTTGATCTTTTTTTCCCTCTCTTCTCTATGTTTTTTCAAGTGATCGAAATGAAATCGCAATATGACCCCCATTTATTATTTATTCATCATATTGTTGCTCATGATCCAATCTACCTATTGTGAAATAAGCACTGCTGAGCCCCCCCCCCCCCCCCCTCATTCCAAGGAGGGGCCAGCTTCTTCCCTCCCCGC
>CAAKHD010013511.1:149809-164961 GCA_901007705.1 Fistularia tabacaria
AGAAAAATAGAAAAAAAAACAGGACACAGCCGGGGGAGGGGTTTTTGCGATGTTGTTTTTTTTTTTTTTTTTCCTCTTTTCGTAGCCAGCGTGATATTCTTGCCGTTTCGTCAACATCATTCACCGAGGCAGATGTACGGTAGTGTTTTATTTGAGGGGTAGATCAAAAGTCTCTTCATGCTGCGTCCGACCGCAACTAGGATTAAATTCAGATTTATTTGTGTTGGGCCTATCGGCTTCACGGAGGAGGTCAGGCCATGAGCAGCTCTCCTCTGCCACTCCCTGTTTTGATCGAAACCCCACGAGGCAGCAGGTGAATCTGGACGCACATTAAACTTCCCCCCGTCGATTTGACTCATGGCAGGGTGCAGCTCGGCTCGGTCTGCCGTGGAATAAGTCCCACAGCAGATCCCCGGGGGTGGGGGGGATCTTGACTAATTGCAGTGGACCCTCCTCTCCTGTCGTCACTGTCTGTGCCGTTACCCTTCCCTCTTACGCAAGAAAGTCGCTTCGGAACCACACACACATAATTGCAGTCATTTGGGATCATGAGAGCGGGGAAAAAAATGCTCCCGTGAGCTTGTCGTTGCACATCCGTGTTTTCAAACTCCTTATGGTCTTATCACATAATATATAGCCATGGCTTGTCTGTGAATTGCAGGCGAATTTCAGGCCGACAGTCTTTGAATAATGAGGTCCGATGGCGCGAGCGAAGCGCTCAACTGTTTCACAAACATTCAACATTCTCCCCTGACTTCTCTTTCCTGCTCAGCGCCCTCCGTTCTGTTGCCGTCTTCTAATGACCAGTCAGTATGCTGCCCCTCTCGTCTGGGCCCCCTCGGCCGCTGCCTCTGCTCTCACAGCTGCACCGCAGAACAGGCTGGGAAAAGACGGGGCAGCGAGAGGCAGGATGAGAGCATTTAAGGAGAGGAGGGCACCACGAGATATGTATAGACCGATATGTAGCAGGGAAAATGAAATACGGCTCTTTGATGACAAGGCCAGCTGCCGATTTACGATCATAATTGGCGTTGAATGTGTGGAGTGCGTTCTGTTCATGTGCCTCTCGTACTTCCTCCCTGTTATCTCTCCCCCGTGGAGGATGACGCTCATGCCTGTGGTCGCCGCTTTTGTGGCTTTGGTTTCTGAATGCAAGGCGGTCAATTGATATGCACTGTGTAAATCTTTCTGGGTGGGAAACAGCTTGCGACTGATCACGTGTTTCTTACACACATTTAGCGCACATGCATGCAGCCGTCGCATTTGCATATCAGAGCGTCATGGTTTAGCTTCTTTTCCCACATAACATGTCTGGCATATTAACTTCTTAACCAGTCATGCACGCCTAAACCCGAAACAGCAGCAGGAAGAAAGTAGAGCTCCGTTTGGTTCCTTCAGGAATTTAGCATCAACCTTGACCTGATGCTGTAACATAATTCAATGCAAGCCAGGTGGATTTAGTTGCCGGTGTGTATTGGTTTCAGAGGTTAGAGAGGCTGTATGGTGAGAGGCCTGGGTAATAACTCACCGAGGTCTCACACTCCTCTCAAAACAGCACAACAAGCCCCACATCAAGGGAACTTTGAGAAGGAAATGAGCAAAGAAAAGAAAGCACACAGCAGGAGCCAGAGGAACCACATTTCCAAATTATTAATATTGTTTTTCAAAGAAATCCAAACACTCTCAGGGGATTAGGGAGAGGGGGCAGGGAAGGAGAGGGAAGCAGGTAGATTATCTGTCCCGATGCGATTTTTTGGTTCAGCTGAACTGTCAACATTTAAGAGAATGAAAAAAAACATGCCGTAGTGGCCTTGGTTATATAAAGACCAAAAGTTGAATGAAACACTATCTTTATGGCAGGGTTACAGCAAGAACTGGAACTGGTGCTTTGGCTGTAGCTGAAAAAACATCCTCAGTTCTGAGCTTGTCGTTTTCATTCAGACTCTTGTTTTCTTTCAGCTAAAAGCAAGCTCCCCTGGCCAGAGAGCTGGCTAGTTCTGGACAGAGAGTCACACAATGTGTTCCTCACTCGCCCCCACTGCCAAGCTTCACTCTGCTTGTGCTTTTAAAAAAAAACAGCCAGGGCCGGACACATGCCGCAATGGCGCTTCACCGACGGTCATAACATTTCCCCTGATGAGGACAACACAGTGCGATGCAGGAGGAGAGGCTGATGTGGTAGTAAATAGCAGTCTGGAGTTGTTTCAACAATAACAATGCTCTGAAATCAGAGGGATAATAACAAACCCCCAAGATTCCCTCATTGAGGGGATGTTTTTCTCTCCGGTCCGTTGGGAAACACTGTTGTAGTGATGGGATAAGTTGTCACATTAAGCCAGTTGTGTACAACATGGAGGTCCATCTTGCATCAATTAAAAGCTCCAAGGCGTCTGGTTTTGATTAGAGGTCAAAACCAAGTTGATTCCTTTCTTAATGAAAACCACCAGAGAGGCTGAGCAGTGCTAAAATCTGGTTAACAAAGAATAATAGCTGAGTGGGGAAGGTATCTCGCTCTCATCCTCCTTCCCCTTTTTGTTTCCTTCCTTCTGGCCTATATAGTCCATATGCCAGATGGACAGTCCTAACCTTGGAGTGTTTGCACAGGGTAATGGAGTAAAGGGTAACGGGTTTACGGACTAAGCCGGTTCCTCCAAAAACGCGAGATGCTTACGATTCTTTCTTTTTTCACCTCACCCTCCATACTCACTCACTCCCTCTGTGATGATTCTTGTACGTCCTGCGTGCCTGAGCGGTTCTCTCCTCTCCGAAGCCAAAGGTTTGATCCAGAGTCGAGGCCCACCTGCCGCGATTTGACATTGAACCATTGCTTCCCATCCTTGGCCGCACTGCTACTAGCCACCTCATCTCTCACATGACCACAGTGGCATTTATTATTTAGAAGCACACTTCATCTTATCACATGACCTTGTCACTCTTGCAGTTCAAATTCCAGATAAACTGTAACCGCAGACGCTGAATTGAAACAATTAGGTTGTCGCTGACATTGTGCGTTACAGAGCTCGTCGGCACCACGAGCCAAGAGCAAAAAAACTGTGAGGAACCGGTTGACAGAATAATCTATTCATCTTTACTGTCGTCCCCGCCACAGCGTACTGAGCTGCAGCAAGAAGTGTGCACCTCTCATCACAACTCTGCCCGTGAACAGGTCACAGAGAGGCGCTGGTCACTTAGAGTGCAGGGCAGCGGATGCTGGGCGGCTCCACGCCGATGTAATTCCATGGGAAAGACACACACCGCCCAGTTTCCTCACAAGGCCGGGGTATTTCTGAAGATGGCCTGATGTAAGGATTTGGCCGGTGATGCATTGATCCCCCCCCCCTTTTCATCTTTTCTCCTCTGTAATCTCTTATCTGTTATTGACTCTGATGCCTTCCTCTCTGTGATCAGGTCCTCTCTGGGGTAGCATATCTGCATCTCTCTCCCCCCCGCTATTCAAAGTAAAGGAAGCCTGGAGGAGACAGACAGCAAAATACAATGATGGCAAATACAGTCAGACTCCATCTGATAGACGACCGGGCAGCTGCTTGAGATTTCGCAGTTTTATAAACCAGCGAGGGGGGCAAGCCTCTCTTGCATTGAAAAATAAACACATGATTAGACAGAGTTCTGACGGCACATTATTTTTTTGTTGCAAGTAATTCCTGAAACAACACAAATGTACTCTACCTCCCTCCATCGGTAACACAAACACGTCAGACAGAAATCAGACAGAGGCCAGTGGAAGTTATTTCGCATCAAGTCAAATATGTCTGCTCACATTTTACTTCAATTTGGGTGTCATGACACTCAATGGCTGCCAAAACCATGCAGCAATTTCAGACCATCAACCGCAAATAAAATATCTACTGTCATTTGAAGTTTGATAAGCAGTTTTCATCACTTGGTGAGACGACATCAATCTATCAGTCCTTTCCCCCTGTGACTTCTTGTGCAACATTCTCAATAATTACAGCCAGGCTGGAGCCTTTCCCAGCATGCAGTGGCTGAAGGCAAACTCCGTATTCAGACTCTTGCCCGCTGTTGGGGACGTCGGGGTGAAGGGTAGCCCAGAAGTAGCACCCTGCTGAGTTTCTGGCAAACCAGCGATCACAAAAGTCTCGAATGAATGACTGGAGGATGCCTTGCATCACATACTACAATGTAATTTGGACAAGTTTATCTTGGATTCAAATGCGGACTGCATGTCATCGCCCTAATATAGCAAGAAATCCAAAAATCACATAGGCAAGAGGCCACAACTGAAAGGGATCTTTATTTGTCAAACGATTATTTCGGTTTTCTCAAGATAACGATAAAAATAAAACACGAGGCGGTAAGACTGGGGGGAAGGATGGGTCGTATCGTGACCCGAATGAATCCGATCCCTCTCGACATGAAACTGGTCACCCAATCAAAAGCCTCCGATGACGCACTGAATAACGACACCTGAACTTTGATGCTCGAAAAGTAGCATTCTCATTAGCATCATCACCATCTGAAGCAGATTGCCATGCCATAATTATGTAATAAAATGTGTTTTTGAGATTTTTCTGCTTTTTTCATATCCGTTGTGTCTATATCAGACACATTAGGTTCTCAAAAGGGTGTCGACACACTATGAGGATTAAAGGATTGCACTGCTTAAAATACGAATCTACTGAATTATTCCTTTCTGTTGTGTCAACGGTCTGAGCAGCGCGCCATGTATTATTGAGAGACTTGTTCATCGACACAATGTTTAGATAATTGTCGCGCATTAATGGAGAAGTGTGGGAATCATCACGGCGAGCCTCCCTTGCGCAGCTGTAAGGAAACTATCCACACACATATCCACCTCATGCTTCAGAACCAGAAGCCTCCAGCAGAGAGGACACAGCACAAACTGCCGGGTGGCTGTCACATTTTATAAATCAAGACTGTCCAGACCATCGTGGCTTATTCAAAACAGAAGTGTGAGAGTTAACATTTCCAAAGAAAAAAAAGAAAAAGCAAAAACATACCTGTGGTGATTGCAGCTTAATTAAAGCATGTCCGCTTTTCGGGGAACGCTGTGTGTTTCTCAAACTTGACATCACGGTTTGCAGTGCCAGAAATAATGGAAAAAGTCATAAATTACCACAATAAAGAGAAAAACGAAATCCTTTGTGGGAGTTTTCTGGCTCGACGCTGACTTATACTGATGGATATTTCAATCTGTGATTTTTTAATGTGCGTTTAAAGGTTGGTTCTTTTTGCATCTTGAAGGCGATGCAGTCAGGCACGCGATCTCAACTCATCCGGATATATTTCCCAACAATTAAATTCGACAGTTTTGTCAAAACCAATATAAACTACCTCTCTAATTGTTAATTTCTGGTTACCTCATTGCTGAAGATGACAACCCACACGTGTGTGTGTGTGTGTGTCCATGTGTGTTGTCCAGTAATTATTCCCAACTGATTAAGAATCTGTTTTTGTTTGGTTTTTTTTATTTCATAGTTACACGATTGAACTCCCTTTTCCCAAATTCACCTGTCCAATTGGAATGGTATAAGCAGAGCTACCGGACTCGCTGAACATTTTTATCGGCCTAACATTTGTTGCTTGAAGCCCGAACATAAATCTGGCTGCTTCATCTCCCTTCCAATGAACGATCCGGCCAAATAGTTGAGTAAAAGTATGCAAAGGGGTTTTTTGAACTTCTTTTATTTCCCATCGGGAGACGAGTGACAGCTGTTCGCAGTGCAAGAATAAAGAATTGATGCTGCATGCAGGGGACGGCCGCTTGGCTCCAGGGGACAGGAGAGAGGTTCCTAATGAAATATTGAAGGAGACTGGAGATGGGATCGGAGCATGTCTGCCCTTCCTCCTCAGCTCCTTCACCAGCCAACAATGTGCGTGCTTTGAGGAGGAATTCACAGCCCTGCCAACTAAGGTGAGCGGGTTCCTGTGAGTGTTTGTTCAAGTCACCGTCTAAATACATTTGACCGGTTATCTATAGATTTGGAAGCACGTCTGAATGAGTGTCTGTCTGTGTGACTTTGCTCATCGGTCAGAGTGAATAGTTTCTCTTGGATCTTGCCGGCCCTGTAATAGAAGAATACATCAGAGGACCGGTGAGCGTGAACCCCTAAATTCAATTCATAAGGCGAAGAAGAATAGAAAAAATAATAATAAAAGAAAGGAAAAAGAAAACAAAAAGGAGAAAAATCATGGGAAGAGGAGCCAAGCTAACGAGAAGTGATTTGTCACAATGCCTCTGAGACCGTTTTACCAGAAAAGAAAGGAAAATAATTTAATGGGGTGGCAGTAAAACCAATGAAAAACAATTTGGTTTGTTTCGATTCTCCAAGTATTTATTGAATTTCACTTGATATTTTGTCATCAAGGGGGATGCAGTGCAAAAATCGCCTGCCGTGTTCCAAGTGCGGTCAAAGACAATACCTCAGTAGCTCTCAGATGGGAGGGGGAAACGTTGAAGTTTACAGATTGAATTTTGAGCTGTCAGAGAGGCAGACGTCTCCACCAAAAATGTGCCTCATCACATTTGAGCCGAATATTTACACCATGTCTCTTTATGGGTCTTTTTGTCTGTTTAATGTTCTTTTATTTTCATGCCATTTTTTGCATTTTACTGATTTTTTAGGGGTAGTCTGACGCAGAGGCCTGATGATATTATCATTATGTGTGTATGGCTGTGTCTGTTGGTGATGTAAACCTGTGCATGTGATGCTGCTCTTATCGTATAGTATGAATCACAGCTTCTCAGATGGCCAAGTGACGGTGTGGCATGTGTGTAAATATTGTCTTACCTGATCACTGACGTGAAATGCACGCTGGGAGGGAAAGGAAGGTGCTGACTCGGGGGTCAGGCTTGTGCAAGTTCGCAGCTCCAGTCCAGTTTAAAGAAAAAATAAGTAGATAATCGTGCGCATGCCTTCAATGGGCTCCCATTCGACGTCCCTGGCCTTGGAAACAAGGCAGAGTATGAGTGACTCACAATATTCATTTCACATAGTTTTCACTGAAAACAAGGTTTATGGTGCAACATGACCTGGGTTAAATGGTCTGAATTTGAGCTTCCACATTTAAAGCTCTTTGCTCTAGAAAGCATTCACCCATTCACACACATTCACACACCCATGGCGGCAGGGCTGTCATGCAAGGTGCTGACCAAGCGAACGGGAGCCAAGTGAGCCAGAGCCGACCAGATTTGGTAAAATGCTGGAATTAACCTTTAAAGCAGGAGCAAAGAAAAAAATGTGTGCCCGAACAAATACAACCAAAAATCTTTTCACATTTAGGTAAGTCAAATTGAAAAAAATATATTAAAAAAAAAAAGAGGTACTGCCTTCCCTGGGAGAGACTGTAGCTCATTTGGGTTGAGCATGGCTGGCGAATGACATCAGGAGGCCCCTTTGGATGAATCCTGCTTACATGCCAGAACCACATCACAATAAATCATATATAGATAACTTTTTTTTTTCATGAATGGATATCTGACTGTGTATGACCAAAACCCTGAAGTCTGGGAAGTTGAATAAACATTTCCAGTTATCCCCATGTTCAAGGGCTTCTGTCAAAAGCCTTGTCATGCTTGGGCGCTAGCACAAACACAATTAAAAAACATTCACATGCTAATGGAATGACCTTGAAAACCATGATTGCCGGTAATTGCTCGTGAACATCCTCTATCAACACTGGCACATGCAATGGCACGAAGTGGGAAAATAGAATCAGTAGCAGCAAAAGCAGGCAGATGAAACGCGTAGGGATAGAAGATGTACAGTATTTGTTTTGGTCATTAGCAACTCATGGTGACCCAGTGAGCCACAACATCATAGTAGCAGCAAGTCTCTTCCTTCCTGGGCAAACTGTGCGTGTCTGTGCAGGGGCAATTGGCCAGCACTGATATCCCCCACTTCCTAGAATCACAACAATTGCTTGCATGCCCTGCCACACCAAATGGGAGGCAGTGAGAGGGCACTTGACACTGATGGGCAAAAGCCTTGCTCAAATTGTTTCCTTTTTTCCCAAAGAACGTCTTACATGTTGACGTTTCATATTTGGACTCCACTTGGTTCCTGCATGTCCAGATGTGGGGAGGTGAGCTGTGATAAAAGCATGCACATGAAAAAAGAAAAAGAAAAGATAAATGTGTGAATTTCAGGCAAGAGACGCTCATGGAAACGGTTTTATCTCAAAATCTGTTTGAGGATTGAGAAACCTGTGGGAGCTCGGCGGCTCCGGGTCACTGGAGCACCGTAGGTCACGCTGGAAGGCCCTTCAGCCCTCTTTGCCAGATCCTCGAAAGAGTAGCGAAATCAAACAGCGAAGATGAGTGGGCGCATGAAGAGTAAACAGAGAGTTCTGCAACCCTGTTGCGCATTGCTGAGGTGATACACAATCCTCATGCAGCTGCACTGCCCCATAAACATTTGCTCTATTGTTTTCGGTTACCGTGGTTCGTTGTTGACGGGGAAATAGGCCACTGTTGTGCTGTTAAGGCTTCATATGAGACGACTTGGCCATAATTATAGCATGAAAAGTTAGTACAAAGAGTGAGCGGCGAGCCGAAAAAACCCGACACCTTCAACGCAGCGGTAGCACTTTGACAAACGGGGTCAGTGCCGAGTCAGGTAACGTTTATTTATGTTTTTCTATTACTCCCTTTCATCGATGTCCGTGGAATGGCAGGTTGTATCCCCTCTTTGCTTATTTATTCAGAGAACCCTACCTTCGGACAGCTCTCATTCGGCACTTAATGTCCATAACGCCCTGGGTAATTGTTGTTTTCCTCTGCCCCTGAAATCTTACCGCTTCACAAGACTAAGCTTCTCTGTCCTCTTGTTTATTTTCAAAAGCCTCAACCAGGACAAATACCCCCAGGTCAACTTCAACAGGCTAGCAGCCATGGGTGCACCTCAAAAGTGCCCTAAAAATCTGTTGAGCTGACATAAATTTGTTCCAGTTGCATGAAGGAGCAGGAAGAATGTGGATGTGTGTGAGAGAGGGAAAAGTCCTGGTGGTGGGACTGACTCAGGTCTTGCCCAGACTGGGGCTTACAGCAGGGATCGCTCAGCTTCGTTCAGCCCTTCCCGCTTCAAAGGCTGGGAGGAGAGTTTTCTGTGAAATCATACAATAACAGTGAATATAACCACCCTTTCAAAATACAACTGGACTGAACTTGATAGGTGGGAACGAGAAAGGAGAAGGGATGGAGTTTCACTGCTGATACAAGGAGAGATAAGAACACGGAGTGCTTGCTTCTGTGCGGTGTGAACTTACGCCGAGGGTATATAAATACACTCGCTTGCACGTTGAAAAAGGAAACAAAACTTTAATTGTGCGAGACGAGATTAACCTACGTTACACTTAAACATTCGCCCGATGTTTGCACCGTTGGAAAAGTTCGCACAGTAGCTGAACCTGCCGTGCGACAGTCTTCAACCGTTAGATGCAGATTAGTTCAAATTTCAAACCTTGGCAGAGGGTTTACTCAGAAGCTCACTGCAGGAGCCATTGTAGAGTAACCCTGCAATATTCAGGTATCAGTTGCCCCCCTGTAGGTGGGACCGGCCGGCACCAGACGGGCTCATGCATATTGAACAGCTTACCGTTCTTTGGCGTCGTGGATCGGAGATGATGTCATACTCAACTCTGCGCTGTCGAGCACGTCGTTCCGAAGTCTTGGGAACATGTTTCATACACAGAAAACATGACGTTCTCACATATCAAATCTTACATGTCTTTTCAATGAGAAGAAAACACCTTTTAATTCAGAAGAAGTTATGTTGCATTTATGCCCATTTATATGTTTTTCCAATTGTGTGTCCTGTGCTCCTTTTCAGTTTTTTGGCTTATTCTTAGGTCTGTTTGCTACAATCTAAAAGTAGCTACACATTGCATAAGGAAAACAGAGATTCTTGATATATTTTGCACTAAACAGGGGATGCTTTCTACCCTTAGATCACAAAGTGCACTTTCACATGCTCCCCAGGGGCCTAATTTGCAGGGGCCGCTCATTGTGTTGGAAATATGTGCAAATGGTGAAAGATATGGGATTTGCAAAACTTTATCACTTGAAATTCCTTGTCCCCTCTAGTAAAAAAAAAAGCATGAATATAAAGGCTCATATGGATATTTTAGTGAACAAAACAAAACCTGGAAACCCTCCGATTCCCACTCACATTAGAATCTCAGCTTTTACGTTCTGTCATCTAAATAGTGACTTGAGCCCGAGTTCCTGTGACTCTGCTTCACCACGCCACAAAGTAAATTTTGAGTCATGCTGTGCCGCATTATTGCAGAAACGCGGACCGAGTTTTATAATCCACAGCAACAGTTTGTTTCCTGCTGGGGTAACCCATGCTGAAAATATATGGCCTCTTCTAAGTCAGTGGTGTATGGTTTCTTTTTCTATGGTGGCTTTTTGAAGGAGGAGACATTTTGGGGGATGCCACTGTGACGGGTTGCCCTTCCTCTGCCACGGAAAAGGTAAATTTCACCACTGATACACAACACATGGAACCCATCAGCAGGCACTGGAAGCTTGTGGTGTGGAGACTGTTAGCGCGAGCTCACAGACTCACACACACGCACACACACACACACACACACACACACACACACACACACACACACACACATACACACAAAGGCACACATGAGTAGATGTAGAGCACAAATAAAAGTGTTTTGTCTGAGTGGGTTTAACGTGTGTGTCACTTGTATTTGAAGTGTGTTTGATGTGTGTAAGCAACACTCCTGTTATTCTCTCTCTGACAGCTAAACCATCCCCTTCTCTCTTCCCTGTGCGTAAACCCCAGAAGATGATTCGTTCACATTTTCCCAAATTGTATGGGCTGGTCCCTGGTGACTGGGCCGTAATGTGTTTTGTAGATATACTACAAGTCACCCTGTAAATAGGTCAGCATCGTGAAGTGTGATGTGTCATGTGCTCCATTCCAGCTCTGAAATGTCTTCTCTAATGAGTGCTTGTGATTTTGGAGAAGAAAACACCACAACCCTTTTTTCCAATAAAGCTGCTCTCTGCCTCTTGGATCCTTGCATGACAGAAACAAAAGCTGTTTGTCCTTTTGGGGATTGGTGTGTGAGCGTGTGTCTGTAAGTGTGTGCGTGGTACTTCATGGTGTGTTTGCTTGCACAGTAGGCAGGATGTGAAGTGCAAGGTTTCTTGAGGTGTCTGAGACCTCTAGATTGACACATCAGACCTCCAAAAGCCTGAACTTCTGATCTGAATTTTTTTTTTTTTCATTGTTATTTATTGCAAGCAACGGCAAGGTAATTTAAAATCCTGCTCCTCTAGATCCGGAAACATATCATTACTCAAATTCAGCCTCCAGATTACAGAAGAAAATGTGAAAGGAAAATCAGAGTAAATTGCGTGCAAACTGTGTATCAGCTTCTAGAAAGAGGAAATGAAATGTCCAGGCCAAGATTAAGATTGCGGGACACCTCAGGTGACCCCAGTTTGAAGCTTCCTCCCACTTTATACACAAACAGTGATATTGTCTAGTACTTCTTCTTTAAAAGATTATGAAAGGCCTCAGGACACATTGATATTTTCAATTTATTTTATATAATTCTGATTTTTAAATCATTTTTGGTGTGTTTCCTGTCTTTTCTGATTCAAATTCTTTTCACAATATTCATCGAGATCCTTTCATTAGCCAATTTCATTTTCTTAATCTCATAGCAACACTGGTGTTACTTATCTGACATGACGAACACACACACGCACGCACACATGAAAACACGTATACATGGAAATAGAGATAGAGATGGAGATGAACATGGAGATGATGATTGGGAATTAGATGGAACAGGGATAGAAATAGATATAGAGATACGAATACAGATACAGATACAAGTAGAGGTAGAGATATAGAGATGGAGATGGATATCACGATGGAGATGGAGATGGGGATGGAAAAGAGATAGGGATGGGATAGTGATAGAAAAAGATATAGAGATAGCGATAGAGATAGAGATGATGATGGGGATGGACGAGCAGATTGGTAAAGAGATAGAGATGGCGATGGGGATGGGGATGGAGATGAAGATAAGATAGAGCGAGAGCTAGAGATAGAGATAGAGATAGAGATGGAGATAATTCAAAAGTAATGTGACGGTTGTTGTCTGAATCACTCGTGTCCCCCAAAGGGGTGTTACCCCCAAGACCCTCATTTGTCACTGACCTGGAGACACTCAGAGCTAATCCTTGCTGCCGCTATTAGTTTGTTCCCCTGGGAGTTGGACTGGTCTGTCCTGCCCAGCCGCTCCCCAGAACCAGGCCAAATTAAGGCTGGAGCTCCTCTGAGTCGGGCACTACAGAGATGGGTCGCCCTGTAGAATAAGTGATGAATGGAGACAATGATGCCAATGATGACAATGATGAAAGTTATTGTTATTGTAGGAAAGCAAAGTGCTGCAATCAGCAAAGGACATAATTTCTATTCCTTCCACGGAGGTGTCAGTTCTTGTTTTAGTCTAATTGGCTCTGAGTTCTTCCTCTCTTCAGGTGGCTCCTTTACATTGCAAAAGTCACACACTGCTCTCTGCCACACTCATCTCATTGACAGAGGCTGACCCAGTGAAGGCAGATGCAACCCTTAAATCACCTATTTCAACCGATTCATTTCATTTTTGTATTTCATTTTTATATAAATGAATGCACTCATACCTGGTTGAGATTTGGAATATGGAACTTCAGGCCAAAATAAGCCGAAAATTACGAAGCAGATCCTAGACACCGATAAAGATGAGGGGGGGGCGAGCGGCTTGTATCTAAGCACAGGTTTTTCAGGGATCTTTCATAATTGAAGTGGGGCTCTGTAATATAACTGTGGCCACCTAAGTCACCTAATAACACAGCATGTATGTAATAATACATAATTGTCAGACAATACCGAAAAATGTCAGTCATCAAAGCCCGGCCCTGATTATCACCGTGCTTTCTCTGTTGATGAGTAACATATGCTGGCACTCAGGTCCGCCTCCTCCTTTTCACCCACTGCGCCTGCCTACCCTTGTGCCACAGATTCACAGGGCCCCTTCCCCTATCTCTGCACCCGACACAGCCTCAGAGTGCACAAAGAGGGCACGGTATCAATCCTGCCCAGCGCCATATCAAAAGGCCCGCATTTCCCTGAATTTCTGTCTTCTGCCCGCTGATGCTTTAACTCACGCTCTGCTTTCCATCAATCCTGGAAGTAAACAGAAGCTTTGCAATAGCTAACACATAGAATAAATGAGATAGTTGACAATCAGCGGCGGCTGATGCCTCCGTATCTAAGGCAGTGCTGGCCACTGAATCATGGGCTTCACTGCAGGACTTATTTCCCAGAACTTCTGCTGTGGGCCTGTGACAAAGAAAAAGATGATGGGAAATTTATGTTTTTCTTTTGATAGTCGGTGTTTTCTTTTTTCCTCTGCCTCACATTTTTTTGGGAAAGCCTGCAGTATTAATCAGCGACACTCATGTGCACGAGGCTCCCCCGGGCATCTGAGATGAATTTCCAGGTTTCACTGTGATTTGAATGGAAATTCAGAGGAAAACAATTTATCAGTGTTACAAGGTTCTTAGTCAAACTATTTCCCCGCTTGGTCCTTATTGTGAAATAAACCCTTTGGATTGTTTGAGCCATCCTCTCCTCCTTTACATGAGGCAACCAAATGTTCTTGATGATGGGAAGACGTAATTAAGGTATCGAATCAATCATTATCAGGCTCGACATTTACAACTTGAAATAACAAGCAGCGCATTTGATTTTACCTCTGGGATGATACAAGTATTTGGCAGTTTGAAGTTCTTAAGGCCTGGCTCTGTGGCGTCGAAGGAAAAGAAAAGAAAGAGATGTAGGGCTCTCATTCCCCGATACGACAATCGATCAGTTTTCTCCCAAGTGTTGATGCGTGTTCCTTTACACAAACGCAGGAAGGAGGAAAGCACCTGAATAAGCCTCGGTTCTGCATGATTGACCCCGACAAGTCGGAGGAACGTGTTTTAAGTTTATGCGGTGTTATGACCTGGAAAAAAATAAGGACCCCGGCTTTTTCATAATGACCCACTGGATGTATGGGCATGTAAAGCCTTACAGCCAGGCAGGAATGTAGTTATTAAGCGCTGCCCATGACATGACGTGGGTGCCAAGCCACTCAAGCAGCACCCTGCCGCCGGCCTCTGCACTATAAAAGAACAGAGATGATAGGAACTGAGAGTGTATTGTTTGCCGTAGCCTTAAGGTCACAAAGGCACTGCCTGTGGGCCCCCTTGATCTGTGCATTTACACAGAGGGCACAGCCATGGTTCAGTAACCCTGTCATCCTCTCATGCGTTCACCTCATTCCCCTCCTCTTGTCGACATTTAGTGTGATGGCCAGCAGTGAGCAACACCGTGCATTTTCAACCAGGTTCTACCTTCTGCAACTAAGCACACGGGGGTGCAATTCTCCTCTCCGTCCTCAGCGAGGTGCCTTGTTTCAGGGGTCCGGCATGCCACCTCGGAGCAATATGGAGACGTGCACAGTCAGTTCATTCACTGACACATTAACCTCTAAATGAGCTCTGCAGCGGGGACCTTAATCTGTCTTTGGCCACACAGGCACTTTAATTCCCTCACAGAGGCTCACAAACAAACTCAAATGAACCTACACACACACACTCACACACACACACGTGTGCATGCTCACACGCACACACACACACACACACAAACAAACACACAAACAGACTCAATGAAAGGCATCGATGGGTCAAGGGGCAGGTTTTGACCATTAGGGAGCCTGACACTGAACTCGTTTAATTCCCCGCAGAATGATGTGTGTGTAGCGTGTGTGTTTGTCTTTGTGTATGTCGTAATTGTTTGTGACTGCGGGAGTGAGAGAGAATGAGACAAGAGGAGGGGAGGGGATTGGAGGGGAGAAAAGAGGAGAAGAGAGGAAAGGAAAGGAGTGGAGAGGAGAGCAGAGCAGAGCAGAGCAGAGGAGAGGAGAGGAGAAGAGAAGAGAGGAGAGCAGAGGAGAGGAAAGGAGAAGAGAGCAGAGGAGAGGAGAGGAGAGGAGAGGAGAGGAGAGGAGAGGAGAGGAACGGAGATAGGACACTTTTCCATGGGTGGGGGATTCACATGTATAAGATGCTGGCAGCTCTC
>CAAKHD010013511.1:170024-184425 GCA_901007705.1 Fistularia tabacaria
CCCCCCTCCCCCCTCCTCCTTCTTCAGCCCCCTCCCCCCCTCTCGTTTTTCCCTCTTCCCCCCCCCTCCTCTGGTTTTCCCAACCCTTTTTTTCTCCCCCTCACCCCCCCCCCCCCCCCCCCCCCGAATTATCTAACTTTCACTATCATAGGTTGCAGATAGAGCAGATTTTACACTGTGGCCATCCACCAGCCGTTCCTTGTTGTGGCCAGGGAGATAAAATGTTACCATAAAGACATCATTGTTTGTAGCCTTACAAAGAGCCGCAATAGGATAAATATCGCCGCCTTCTTCCACATCCTCCTCGAGGACTCGCATCTGCTGGGGCTCGTGAAGGAAGCTGCAGGAGGCATCCTTCCGTGCAAGCGCTCATGATGGTGACGTTAGTCACCTCCAACGTCACAGAATGAGCCGCAGGACATGACAAATATAGAGAGAGAAAGTAATAGAAAACATCAAGAAAATGGGAAAATCGCAATGGCTTTGTTTCCAAAGGGGCCATTTAAACACACCTTAGTTTAATGACTAACAACAAAACAGTCTCCGACTTTGTTTTGTGAACAAACAGTGAAAGTGTTTCTTTTGAATCACACTTGGTGAAGTGACAGGGATTTAAGTGAGGGAGTAATTCTTGGGTCACTGGCCGCTTCTGAAATCAGAACTGGAGGCGAGATATTTTCACTAGCGCATCCCTGCAAATCCTCTTGTCCCTCACAAATGCATTTTCCCCACGTGTTCCAAGAGGAGTCTGCCGGCATCGGAAAGCCCTGAGCCGATCCCTCCCACTGAGGACGGATGCTCGTGACTGAGAACTCCATCACGGTCTGTGGTGTAAAAAGTCATCCGCCACTGCTTGATATCACCACCCTCGAAGTCTGCTGAAGAATGAAGCACTCAAAAGAAAAACAGTGTCTTTGTCAGAAAGCCGAGCAGTGACTGCTTTTGTTATCCAAAACCAGCTGCGAAATGAGTCATCGCATTTTTGACATTTCAGCCGATCAGTGGGAAATATTGCTGTGAATGTTTGAGGAAGGACGCAGACCTACACTGAATTGTTTTTCGAAGAGCTGCAGCTAAAACGTCACCTGCTCCCCGCAGGCAGGTTAACAGATTTGCCGAAGAAAATGCAATTAAATGTATTTAGATCATTCACTTTAGTAAATTTAGGTATACTGAAAAATACACATTAAAATGGAAAAGCCTCAATATTATGCACACTGTGCCATAGTATTATTGAGGAGCCTGCTGTGTTTTTCTCATAAACCAATACACATTTCTATGTTCTACTCTGTGTGCAGCCACACTCAAGATACTTCAGGTACATTAAAAGTATAAGTAAATGTATGATACACATGTTTCACATAATTTATACATTTGTATACATAACATTCTCTGCAAAGTACATGACAAATTTTGAAGAAATTTTCAAACTATATAGACACCATTTAAAAACCAGATGATAAAAATGTGCTTTGTGTGTAAGTAAATACAACTATTAAAAAAGGACTTTGAAGAAAGCTAATTTCTCTCTTCCCTCTAATTCCCCCTCATTCCTACTTCAATCCAATGGAAACATTCAAATGAGAAAAAACTTTCTCACAGTTTTTACACAGGTGAAGGTGCTTCACTCTTACTTTTCAGGGGTGGTAGAAGACCTTCTTTCAGGCAGCAGCTTAACACTTCCAAACCTTTTGTTTTGGTATAGAAACACTATCTATCAAAAGAAAACCCCATCTCAAATTCCTCATTTCTAAGGATTTCCACTTGTCCATTCATTTGAGGGCCTTGCTGACTTGACATTTAGCCTTTGCACCCTTCAAAAGATTGGAAAAAGAAAAAGGCCAAGTGGCCTTGCCCCTAAAATAATAAAGTTCCAGTTCTCCTCCGGTGTAATTATGTCGGTGGTCAGGTCCAGTCACTTACGCTTGGGTCATTTGTGTGGTGTAAAACCTTTCAGAGACGAAGGAGGTAGAAAAGTGATGCTGGTAGGAGTGAATCATTCAGCGGCGAATTATACCGCAAGTCTGGAATACAATGACCACTCAGTCCAGACACAATACCCACACATAAACACGACAAGTATGCCAGCTCACTGGGGGCAGCAGTGTGAAACACATACCGGCATGTGATTGAGCAAACACATACATGCGCACAAACAAGCAAGAGACAAAAAAACAAACAAAAAAAAAAAAAACAGGGGGGGTTGTCCCATCGTCACATCGTGATTAGGACATTCTCAGAGGCCAGACATGTATTGGTTTCTGTGAGTCATCCTCTATCTTCATCTCAATGCCAAATATGTCATTCTTTCAGTCTGTCTTTGTTTACCCCTCGTTTTCTTTTGTTCCTGGAAGCTCATTTGGAATCCCGACCAGACAACAGTGAATCAGTGCATTTCTGCAGCCATAAGATAAATGCCAAACCATATAGTTTTGTTTTTTTTTGTCCATTTATTCCAGCCAGTGTTGCTTTTGGTGGAAGTGTGGGGTTGTCGGGTGTTTTGATTGGGGAAGTCGTCACTCTCAAATGGCCTCGGGGGCTGTCTGAGTCGCCTCCAATAAACACCAGGAATATGTCAGACATTGGTTAGAAAGGGCATTCAGTCCCTAATAGAGACGCACAAACACCATTCCTAACATCTCTCTACCCTTGTTAGTCTTAGTCACACAGACATAGAGGCAAATACACAAAAAGACACATTCACGCACACCCAGATGACAACCTAATTATACACAGAAGTTGCTAAGGTCATTTCCAATGGGCTATTTACACTTGTATTTATTTGTCTTTTTTCAAATATTCGATTTATGTCTCAGACTTACTGGAATCGCACGCTGGAAAGTTCCAGGGAAAGCATAAGGGTCCACTTTAAAAATGATATGAGGCCAGACAGACTGGGAGATGAAAGGAGTCACGGGGAAACAAACAAAACACAATGAAATGCCATAATACAGATCAGAATGGGAGGGGGATACAGAGGAAGAAGAGATGAAGAAAAAGGAGAGGAAGGAACAATTTGCTGTAAACTTCTTTGGTAGTAAATTGCAACCAAATGGCCCAGAGAATGAGTGGTACAATGGTGAAAGTGCTGAGAGATCTTTCGCTGTGATGGCTGCATGGATGGATGAGAGGGAGCCGTGTGAGATAATAAACTAAAAAGCTTGGCCATTGCTTTCCAGGAATGACAGAATTCAACAGTCGGCACTGTGAACACGTTTCCTTCCAGGGTGGCTGGCTTAGAGAGATCTGTAATTTGATAGACCTGAATTGTGTTCAATAGTGGATTTGTTTGTGTGCACGTGTGTGTACGTGTGCATATATGTGTGTGTGTGTGTGTGCACGCGCGTGTGCATTGGTGTGTGTTGCATACTGTGTGTCCTGTCCAAGCCTGTCAGCTGTGTGCTCTGTGTGCGCCAGTTGTCTACAGTGCTGATTTGGGTGAGTCCTGTGGTGAAGTCACTCCCCCCTGAGCTTGGCAGCACATGGACACACGCACGCGCGCACACACGCAACTCACACATGAACACGCTTGAAGAGGATGTTGTACGGTGGCTAGAGGAGGGCACAATCCGGCAACGTTTTCTTATTTATGGCCTATAAAACCCCATGTAATTTGGTGGTTAGCTTTAATGGGTAATGGGTGAAATCCCTCTTTGTCTTCCTCTTTAATTAAACGGGGCTACTGTCAAAATAGGATGATGTCACCGTGTTAGGTCACCACTTGTTGTCTCCATCCTCACTTGATTTTACAGTCTGTGCGTATGTGTGAGGTTTTTTTGGCCGGGGGGGGGGCAGTTTTTTTTTTTTTCTATTTCTCTTCTATTATGAAAGCAGAGGAAATTGCATGGAATGCCCTTTGAAGCGCAGGTAGTTTTTCAGCACGCTCCGATAACAGCCACATCAGTCGAAAAGAGGGGTCGAATGCGCTCGCTACTGTAATATGAAGACTGACCTAAAGTAGCCTGTCTGCTGTGGCATTGCGGCCAATGGGTTGATGTTATTTTTCTCCATCAAACGTGGATGAGAGAGATCTTCAGCTCTATAATAGTAACTTTATGTGGCCAGAATTCCACTGCTTGCAAGTCTACTGCAATGGTAATGTGGTGGATGATTTTATTCATGGAGACATTCAGGAAATACTTGTGCACAGCTGAATTAAGTTGTTCCATCTGCAAATGGGCTTTAGTATGCTAATGCTGCAAGCCCCATAAAATTATCTGAGTGCTCTCTGTCCATTTCACTGTTTCGCTGTCCATTACAAGGATCAAATGTCACATGTTCTGACACTTCTTTGCCTGATTGTTTTATGGATTGGGCCATTGTGTCACAACGCTGTTTTTTTTTTCCCGTCCTACAGTTTGAGCGGGACGCAGCAAAGTCTGGTCAGTACAGAAATTTTAAAACAGTTTATTTAATTACGGTGTAGTCATTTTTTTTTTTTTTAATTTCAAAAAAGGCCATTTTTTTCATTCACATGTTTTGGATTTACTTTTAAATTTGCTTTAAACTGAGTTGTGAAGAGATCCCTTGGTGTCTTTTCAAACAGCTGACAAGTAAACAAAAGGTAGTCCTCTTGGCTTGAAGTGTCAATTACTTTAAAGCTTCTTGTGTGTTCAATCCCTCATAACTTTTAAAATATCTAATGAGAAGAGCCTGAGTAGCAGGTCATTTAGGGGATTTACCGTTTCCAATACGAAGCAAGGTTTCTGCCTTTGCAGGATTATATTTGTTATTTATTTCTTTCCTAGGTAGGCCATTTATGGTAGTGTGGGCATGAAGCAGGAAGGCATTCTTTCAACAGCTGGAAAACAGCAGCAAAACACTTTCAGCCACGAAAACTTTTTTTTTTTTGTTGATGCACCTCATACGTGCCCACAGCAAGGTTAGACTTCTAAAATAAAACAAAACAAAATCAAAGACGGGGGCCCTGCTGGCAGTGGTAACGGGTTATAATAAAGGTCCCTTTTTCACCAAAGCACACGATACTCACTTTTATCAAAGAAAAGTCATGAGAATAATGTAATGCTGAAAAACAAACCCAGTATAAAACTGATCAAATACTAAAGTGGTTCCACTTGAAACGCCTCAACAGTTGACCCTTTCATTCTGATTTAAAGTTCTGAGCTGGCTGCGTAGTCAGAGAAAACCTCATTTGAAATTGATAAAGTAGAATTTTTGAACTTGCCAATCTCCAGGGAAAACCACAGTCCTCCCAACTTTCTCATAATCAACTTTTTTTTTTTACCATTTCTTTTCTTATTCAAGAAATAGCTGTCTGAGAGTCAATGGTTATCGCAGATATGTTGGCACAGCCTCTGAAGCAGTATTTGGGAAAGTACCGGACTCCTCCAGTATTGACTGAATTAATGCCTCTTGATTTTTAATGAATAATTGCCCTCTACACAGTGACATAATACATCTCGCTGACGTATGAGAGTGAAATGAACAGTGAGGTCTGTTAGCTCTGTCCAACCTACACTTGACCTTTGTGGCTACCAAGGAGAGTCATGCATCGCCAACCCTGGGTGTGTTTCGGCTGTTATTTCAGGCACGCTGGCAGAGCAGGTTGTGTGGTTACTTTCTAGTGTGCAAGCGAGGAGGAGGAAAAGATCTGATCTCAAAATAGATTGATCTCAACCAAATTTATCTCATCCATTGGGCTGAAAAGCAGAGCCCAAGCAGATCTTTATACCAACTGCGGATGCTTGATGTGGCCGTTAACTTAGCCAGCTATATTACTTACTGGCGCAGGCAGGAGGAGGTTTTTAAAAACAAGAGCATCCTATCACATTTGCCATTCAAATCAGCATCCCCTGCCTGTTTGAACTGGCTACAGCACAAGAGGAACAAGTACAAGAAGAATGAGAACTGAACATACAAAAATTCCATATTTGGTTGACCTCATCGACCTGCCATCCGTGTGCCAGTGTCTTCTGCTTTCAATGAAATTTCATCAAAAGCAATATACTGTCCCCCCCAGGGATCAAACCTGAATACATTTTTCTGGGGTAAGTAATTCCAACATGATCCTGCCTGTGCGGATGCCCAAAACACAGCTTAAGAGAAATGTAACACTGTAAAACTATGTTATGCAGATCCTAGCTGCAGATTTTGTGTGTATACGCGTGTGTGTGTGTGTGTGTGTGTGTGTGTGTGTGTGTGTGTGTGTTTGTGAGTGAGAGAGAGAGAGAGAGAGAGAGAGAGAGAGAGAGAGTGGTAGCTATGACTTTTTTGGACTCAGCTAAATACAGTAGGCTATAACCCCATTTGGGATGAATACTTGTTCCCCAAAGCATTTGGTCATGACCAGATGAATCATTTATTTGACATCGACTTGACATAAATTGTAGTAAGAGTACAGCTTGCTTTAATTGTCAACTTTTCATAATGTAACTCCGGTGTTGTGCAGCGCAGATCCAGTCGCTGGCACGGATCAGCTCAGTTCCCGAGAAAGGAAATAGACTGATTGGCGCGAGCGCTGAATGCAACACTCACTCTCACCTGAGCGTGTGCGATGAACACGTGAAACAAAAGGTGAGAGAGGGAGAGAGAGAGAGAGAGAGAGAGAGAGAGAGAGAGAGAGCCCTATCCCATGCGGACAACTGCAGATGGCAGCATACCGCTGTGGCCTTTGAACACAAAACAGGCATTTCTCCTAAAATCTCAAAGCGGGCATCATCTGTAATGTCATTAATGGATTCCAAATGTTCCACTCTGACATAAAAAAAAAACAAAAAAACACTCATCACATTCAAAACTCCAGCTCGGGTATAAACCCACTACTTGTTTCAGTGCCGCTGCCTGTACGACTCCCACAACTTCAGGTTAATGTGACCCAGACAAAATCCCCAGAGGCAGCCAAAGAAGACACAGTCTGCATGGAAATCCCTTGGCAGGAGCCTTGAAACATCAGCTTTGGAAACCCACTGATGGTCGGAAATTCTGTCGAATTTCGTTTAAAAAAAAGCGAAAAAAAAAAAGAAAAAGAAGAAGAAATCCATCCTCACATGCTTTCAGAAACCTCTTACTGTGGCATGTTTGTGTTATGATGATGGCGACGCAACTATCATTGCCTCAACAGCAACCGACCTGAAGAATGTCTGGGCATCGTGCAGGTGATAGCAATTATGTCATCTGAGCCTTTTGAGGTCATATCCTTTGTGTGACATCATGATATTGCAATCCAGAGAAAATATCCTCAAGTATTCTTGGTGGGGGGGTGACTGAATCTTTGAATACTTGCGTAATTCGCTCTGTAATGAGGTCTGGACATAACACAATAACCTATAACACAGGTGGGTCTCCGGTGCGTTTTCTTTTGTTTTTTTTCACGTTTTATTTTGATCGAATCTCGCTCCTTGGAGATCCTCTCTCAGTCAGAGCAAAAAAATTCAGTACTTTCTCATGAAGATCCTGGCAAGAATTATCCCGTCGACAAAGCAGTCTGTTAGTCCACGTGATTTCAGAACGTTTCTTTCCCAGACCGTCTCCAAAGTCCAAAATCTTACAAATCAAACAAAGTTATCTGCTCAAGGGCAGCCTGTGTTAAGCAAAGTTTTTTGCTCCCTCCCAGGAAGTATAGTTCACATGAATGTGATTCCGTGCAGCAGCGTTGTGTGCGTGAACTGTGACAGTCCACATGTATGTGAGTACTTCATGTGCGGCTGTATTAGCCGTTTTTTTTTCTTTCTTTGCTTTCCCGCGTGCGTACGTGACTCTGTGCATCGGACAGCGTTCAGACCCAGTGCTGAGAGAAGGTCTGGAGACAGCATGGGAATGTAGACGTTGTTGAAAAGGGGGCCGGACTCGTCCTGACATTATTTTTGCAGGGTGATGATTAAGATTCGTGCAACAAGACCGAGTGAAATTTTCTCCAACCAAGAAGTTTCATGAATAATATCAACACATCCAATCGAGACTGATGTTGTCTGATACAGATGTCTCAATTAACAGTCCAACTGCTGGAATTGAGTTTGGATTTGTTGTTTGTGTTGGCTTCAGAGGACCGCTTTCAGTGTCTGTTTGACCTGAAATGTTGGATTAGAAAAGGCTGTAATTAAATCCTATTTATTGAACTCTTGAACCCACACAAAGCCCCGCCCTCTTGCCAGTTTCCAAACCAATGTTGCACCTCACCCTGATGCCTTTTGCCCTAGTGGGGTATGGTTTTCTAGCTTCTTGGGGTTAATACTGCTTGGTCACTACCAAATGACCGACTGTAGATCCAAAATGCTGCTTTTGCATGTAAAAAGGCAACCGTTTATTTTTGGATCACTCGAAATTTGGCCCGGCAAAGACTACCTTACCTTTTGGTTGAGCAGGCAGTTGCTAGTTTAGCCTAAAGACGTGTTGTTTCTAGCCCCAAGGCTGGGAAAAGAGGAAGCAGGGCTCAGCCCGAGTTGTTTACAGAAGAGTGCTAAGTTTGACAAGGGACATCATCAAGCAGCGGAGGAAAAAAACTTTAGGAATGACTAAACATGGCTGATTGCCTGCATCCACACATCTATCTGGTGAGGTGCCTAGATAAGAAATTCCTCATTTCCGCATCAGGTATGGATGAGACTCACCTGGTAATGCAGAAGGTCCTGGAGTGTGAGGAGCTGTATGGGCTTCAAACGTCCATTCAGCGCTGCATTCAGGTCAGGAGAAGTGTCTTTGGACTTACTGCTTTCTCATGAGGGCGGTGATACCACACACACACACTCACTCACACACTCGTGCGTATGAGAGAGAAAATATGATCTGCAGACCAAATTACATTTGTGGTTTATGGTCAAGTCTAGATACGCACTTCCTTTGCTTCACTTTTTTTTTACAGGGAGTAGGATACGGAGGAGGATATTTAAAAGAAAGAAACAATGTCAAAAACTCCACGTCATCAAAAAAGTTACAGATTTTAATCAATGGACTCCATGGACGTTGAATTTATGAATGAAGGCTATCTGATCAAAGATCGGGGAAAGAAATAGCTGACCAGTAAAATGCTAATGGAGTGACGAAACGTGAAGCGGAATCAGAATGTTGGCAGAGCAAGTTCATTGAGTTTATGAGGGATTTCTGCATTTGGCACCAATCACAGTCAGGGTGGTTCCGTTTCTCTTTTTCTTCTGGTTGGTCTTCTGTTAATCATCAGCCCCGCATACATCATCTTTCTGTCGAAACTCAGAGGAGTGTTCCCACCTGACAAAATTGGAAATCCAATATTGTTCAAAAGAAACAGTGCATTTGGCGTCTCTTCAGTTTTATTATTACTGTTATTATTTTCTATCAGGAGCGCTCTCTTCTGTAATTCCAGGAACCAGTAAATCTTCCTCTGTACCAAATCTGATGTCTCTGCATGATTCCTGCAGCGTTTCTTATTCATTAGACACATTGCAATTATAATAATATCTGTAATTATTATATGATTGATTATCGTGATCTGATTTTAATCATTCACATTTTACCAGAATAAAACCTAAACCTAAACAGAAATAACAAAACACAGTACAAGGGACACCTGGACTTTGGATGGATAGTACAGTGTCGGACAACTTCTGTTTTCATGAGTAGCAAGAAGACACCTCGCAACCAAGGCCAAACCCAGACCTAAAAACCTTTGTGTTTATTAGGTTCCTGCTAAATCATGTGACGCAAAGTACTAATGAGGTGTCAGTATATGACCAAAATTGTGGGCAAAAATAAATGTGAGAACAGTACAAAATAAATCTCATGACAACAAATGACGTGTCTGTATTGTCATTGTGTGTGTGTGTGTGTATATACATATGATATATTGTATGTTAGTGTGTATACACTCATACACACACACAGGCCTGCATACATGTATGTACAGTATGTATGTGTGTGTAGTTTATACATTTAAAGACATATATAAATGTCTGTGTGTCTACATTTCTATATCTATGAAGGATATCAGTAGGGTTAGTTAGCAAAACAGTAGAATGAGATTAGCTTTGCCTTTTTCTGCGGCTGCTGGGTCAAAAAGGCAGCAGTGAGCTAACATCCTCCTTAACTGGACAATCGGGGCAAGACAGAAACCAAGACATCAAATATATTGGTCTCCCTCAATCTTAAATTTCCAAATGGAAAAAATTGGAAAGAATTTTCGGTTTAAGGATCCATTCCAGTGCCATTCATACTCCTGTGAAGCTGTGTCAAGGTTAGAGGAAAGGTCGCAGTACACATCTCACACTCAGAGAGAACAAAATTAATCAATCAACTTTCCACTTCTGTGAAACACAGGCTGGTGCAGAAGCCTTGGTGTTTCATAACGCCGGGCGAATGTCAATGATCTCCCCTTGTGTTTGACACCAGGGGCCTTATCGAGTCAGCCAACAGATCTTATCTAGCCTCTGGTTAAAAAGTGACCAGTCGGATCCAGCTGGAGACTGAAAGGGTCAATGGTGAGCCGTCTGTATCCCCTTCGTATCCCCCCAAGATGCGTGTATCACTGAACACTACAGAACCCCAAGGGGGTTTTGTCCTGATTCAGACAAGATGTTTTTGTTCCTCAAAATGTTCCCCAAAGACGAATGTCAAATCATACAGCTGTGCGAGTCCGAATGGACCGAGTGAATCCAAAGTGTGTCAAAAGTGAGTGCACGTTTTTTTTTTTTTTTTTTCTTTCCATCTGTGCTGGAGGCAATGACACTCATGAAGTGATATCACATTGAAGTGTGGTTTCTCCAGCACGTACTGTGTCTATTCTAATTGCCTCTAAACGGTCTGGAGGAGCTGATCATCTTATCTGAAACACAGAGGCGCGAGGGCACTGGCGGCGCAGGGTCGCAGAGATAAGTTTTGATTGGATTAGTCTCAGATGTTTTTTGGGGTTTTTTTTGCGTCTTTATTGGTCTGCTCACACCTGACGTTCTGGCAAATTAGGAAGTTGAGGTGCGCAACACACACAATAGCAGACACACAGAATTGAAAGAGAAGTCTCAAAAGAGAGCGGGCAGATGTCTTGGCACAGTGTTTCAAATATAAAAACTCCCATATCATTGAATTTTGTGCTGCGCCGCAGCCCTGTGATAGATCAAATGTGAAGCCGGCCAGCGTTACAGTGAGTCTGTCGGGTGTGTGTTTTCAAGAGATTAAAACAATGCAAAACTACAGCAGCTTTTGCTCACGGTGCCTCTGCAGATGTAGCGCAGTCTTCATCTGCGGGATGTGGCTCCTGTAAAATGATGTCATCACTCACTGAGGCCTTTTCTTTTCTGATTTTTTTTTTTACAAGTAACTATGTTTTCTGATATCTCCTTTTAGCCCTCTCTGCTAATACAACACAATTGATTTCAATGTTTTATTGAGCTTTTTATGATGAAATTCAAGCAAATATCGGCCTTGTGTTGGTGCAATCGTGTGCTAGACGTGAAGAGGAGCGGCGAGTGGCGGACATTATTAGGGTGGAAGGTCAGGAGTGCACAGCGAGATCCCTCTGGGTTTCATAGTTGTCGGCTGGAGGTGAGTGAAGCTCCTGCTCACATCCGCAGTCATTTACTGGCCCCCTGATGACGTCAACCGGCTGTAAAACCTGTGAACGTTTGGTCTAATTAACAGATTGACTTTGCACTTATTGGTTCTCTGCACACTTTTAGGCACGATAGCTCATATTGCTATGAATCACACAGTGTCTCAAACACACACACACACAATACACACGTGCACACGCGGACGGAAGGAGACAGAACGGTGGGGCAACTTATTGGCAACAGCCGTTTAACTTTGCAGAAAGCAGGATGTTGGCAGATTCAATCACTTCCTGCGATGCGGTACTCACTGGAGAGATCCCCTCATGCATTCTGTGAGTGGATGCCATTTGAGGTGAGTGATGTCTTCTTCCTGGTACACTTACTTTGAAAACATCTCAGGAGAGCGCGAGGGGAGATGAAAACAAATGAGCGTGGTATGCACAGGCAAGGAAAAAGAGAGCGGAGAGTCCGATAGCTTGCTCTGTTTATGTTTCACTTTTCACATTTTAAACTTTTAAGACCTTGTACATTTTTAATGAAATTCGAATTTGCACATATTTCTTAAATGGTCGCCATCAGGTGGGGCGGTCATGGCTCGGAGAGAACATTTCCTGATGCTTTTTTTATTCCCTCTGATTCAGGAGGTTTCTTTGTTGGAATGCGAATAGGCGCGGATAGCTTGGTTTAAAAGTCTCTGATGAGTCTGATCTACTAGGTCTAGGTCTATGGGTGTAGATGAGTGGATCAGGACCATGGACAGAGGCTCAGACAAGTGCACAGTCGGTTATTGGATGTTCTCGTGTGGGAGTATCCCTCGCCCACTAAGATCACCCCTAGTGACATAACAAGTCATTCCCGCATCAACCAAAAGTGCCTGAATCTGAAGGAGAGGGACGCTCTGCTCTTGCGAGACAAACATCGGGCTGCTCTCAGATTGAAGGCATTGAGAACATTTCACAGTTAGCGTAGTAATGTTTCAGTTGCCCATGTCAAATGTGAAATAAAGTAATGGATGCTGTGGGTTTTCTTCAACAGGTAGTTTTCCCCCAGAAACCCGGCATAAAGTGTGAAAGTGGAACAAACTATGATAAAATATTTGCACTACACAGCAGTCTGCCTGGTATTTACCAGCTCTGGTCGGTGCCAAGGTTTGTATCCCAAACTGTTTTTATTTGCTTTTATTCAATCGTGCTGCTGGTTTGCCAGATATTTCCTGCTTTGTTTTGTTTTTGTTTTGTTTTTTTCTTCGACATGTAGTCAAAGAAAATGATTCTGCAGCCTGCAGCAATTTTTTTCAAAACATCCTCAATTCTGAAAAAAAAAAAAAAAAAAAACGCAAACCAAGCACCTGCTAATTTTTATTCTCTCACATGATGACTCATGTCAAAATGCTATTTTTGGATGCATTACTTGCTCCGGTGCTGCACGGACTTTATAGCCCCTAAGGAAGTGAAAACACTCTTACATGGCGACTTAATACTTTCTCAATACTCTGGAGGAAATTCTGCAAGAGCTCAGATTTGCTGACCTCACCGTTAAAAAGAGCAGTTGCACAATAAAAAAAAAGAGGATATCTTCAATTTGGACTCAAACAGATCTCATGTTTCCCCAAAATGAAGGCATCTATTGCTTTTTAAAAATGTTGATGTTGATATCAGTATATATATATATTGATGTAAGTATTTTTTGCCTTATTGTGTTTTCATAATATAATATAATATACTGAGTAAAATCATGCAAATGTGGAGATTTGATCATCTTGAACTGGACTGGCTCAAATCTGAAACCTGCAGGTATTTCCCAGTGTTGACTTGAACTCCTCAAACATGTAGAGCAAAAGAACACACTCTTAGTGACAAACTTTATGCTTTGTTCTTTCCTTTCTCCGCATCAAGTATTAGCCACACTGTGTACCAGGGTGTGCACATGACTTAAATCAAATACAAATTGTTTGAAACTAAAACAAAACTAAATTGTTTTGTGAGGAGTGTAATTATGTGGATTTAGCGTGTGTGTTTCCTGCAACAAAGTTCCAATGCAAAATCAGTTAATAAGTTAGCAAAATAGTTCGATGATATTTGACACGTATAGAGTTATCATGTCAAGATAGATTGACAAATGAGTGAATGAATAAACCAATTAATTATTTCCCATCATCATGACATTAAGACTGTGGAATTACTTTTCTCGTCGTTGAGCACAGCACAGTTTTGAAACAGTCAAAGACGGAAGGTGTGTTTCAGGCCCAGCCCGAGTGTGACCTCCAGCACCTGTAACAGACCCCGAAACTCCTCATCTCTTCTCGTTCATGCGTTTTACTGTCCTCATCCATCTCTTCCTCTGGTCTTCCTCTGGTCTGTCTGGGCATGGCGCAGCTCTCATCACCGGGTAGTCAGTGCCAGAGCCACTGCTCATTACGGCTCAACATCTGCACTCAATAACAGGCCACGCTCTGCATGAATAACGGCAGTGTTGCAGACATGAGGGAAATGTCAGTGGAAGGCTTTATTACTGGTGGTCAGAGAAGGGTGTGTATGTGTGAGTGTGTTTTTGTGTGCCTGCTTGGCGTCTCTTCAGGTCCAAAGGCTGGGGGTAACCCAGCTTAACCTATGACCCTGCTCTTCCCCCTGTTTGACCTCACTCCTTGCCCCTGCCTGAACCCCCTTTTACCCCCTCTGCCCCTTCAGTTTCTGGCAGAGATGGATGAGAAGGAGGCCGACAAGAGATCACACGCATTCTGCACCCCTCCTCAATGAAAACAAAGCATGTGGCATTTAAGGACGACTGGGAGACCGAAGCTTTAATCTGACAGGCTGACAGGCCACAGCGGCCTCAGACAGACCTGAAGAACAGCTGAAGACCACAGAAGTACCACACACAGAGGGGCAAGAAGAAAAAGGCGGGGGGGGGGGGGGCTGGATGGGGAA
>CAAKHD010013511.1:187235-200235 GCA_901007705.1 Fistularia tabacaria
GCCAGAGAGGAGTTACTTGTATTAGTTTGGGGGGGGGGGGGGGAGGGGGGGGGGGAGGGGGGGGGATCAATAGTAGAAAACATAAAAAAAAGAAGGGGGGTAGGGGACTGTCTGCTTATTGTTGTGTGTGTGTGTGTGTGTGTGTGTGTGTGTGTGTGTGTGTGTGTGTGTGTGTGTGTGTGTGTGTGTGTGTGTTGCAGACATGTTGTGTAAGGTTGATTGCCCAGAGGGGGGTTTTGGGCTCGCCTGCTCTTGGGGCAGGGCAGGTTCCTCGAATACCGACCCTTGAATTCCATGGCCTGGGTTCGGGACTTTTATTTGAAAAGCCACCTTGTGCTATTCACAACACACACACACACACACACACACACACACACACACACACACACACACACACACACACACACACACACACGCACACGCACACGTACACATACACATACACATACACGTACACACACACACAACAATGATCTTCACTGGCTGGGGGGAAGGAAATAGCCTCTGTTACTTAAGTATTTACCCATATGGTAATGCTGGTTAAAAGGAATTTGCTGCTCACAGTATCTTCTCTACCATCACACATACAAATACAGCACAATCTGATAAATCACTGCGAGTTCTTTCATGCCAAGTATGGCGCTGATGGACAGTTTGAACAAAGAAAAATGTGGATAATGAGGATTTTTTTTTTTTTACTCAAACCCTAAAGGTAGGAATTTCTCATTTAGCTGCAGACTTCAAATTTAAAGTGTCAGTTACCTCTCCCTGCAGTACAATTTGTAGTGTTTGCAAAGAAAACTTGACTAAGCTTTGTCTGAGCACTGGCCAGCTGGAATTTTCGTTTAATTATTATTTTTGCAATCCCATTAAGTAAACTGAGCTTTGGTCAAAGCTGAGGATGCAGTTCAACCCTCATACTTCCTCTTTAATGTGGCGTTCTTATCTCCCCATCTTGGTCATTGTGGTTTATTTTTATTTTATTTTATTCTATTTAACTATTTCTTCGGTTTCTACGCTATGAGCTGTGTGGATTCCTGTGCTCTCTTGAAGACGATGGGACCGAATGGAGTTTTTCTTGCTGATCTCGCTTTACATTTGGGGAAAAAGGTCTAAAGAGGCGTCATGTCTGGGAAGACATCATGGCCCGGTGTCTAAAGATGATTTCGCTTTGTCATCAGCAGTTTAACGACTTTCTTCCTACATTTCATAAGTTTCTTCCAGTTGACCATAATGAGCATCTGCGTCATGACTGCAGGGAAGTGAACCATTGACCAAGTGTGAAGATTTTCATGCGTGGTCATCCGGACTCCATCAGTCTTATGGCAGATGTGTCAACAGCTTATTAAAAAAAAAAAAAGATAATAAATCTACAAATTACAAATTACACAGCGAATGAATCGGATACCAAGGATGGCACAGTGGATACCAAGTTCAATCTTTCTGCATGGCCTGTTCACCTGCTCTGCGTGATATATTCCATCAGTAATGCCCGGGGTTTTTTTCACACAGTTCCACCACCGCATACGATACAATATACGCTGCGCGGCTTGAGTGTGGGCTCAGTGAATCACTGTCAGAAGCAAGGTTGTTGTAAGTGTCAGCTATAGGGCGTCCAGCTGTACCGCTGACTGTGTCAGAAAGCCTTTTGGGAACCGCTGTAGAAGTGAAACTCCCAGTAAACTGTGCTGGGGGTCAGGCAGCTCAGTCCAGCCATATGAGGACAGCCAAGGGTACATTGGGAAATTTACACCCTCATATGGAAAACAACTTCAACAACGTCAACATAATGGCTTCCCTAACAAGGACCATACATTTAATGATGTTGGGACAACCTGGCTTTGAGGCAGTAAAATGTGTGTTTATGGCACGATCTGGCGCAGGAGATCTTTACGTCTCAGCATATTCTATCGAACTATATGTGTTGTATATATAGCAGAGCTTGCCAAATATGTCACAGCACATTAGGATCTTATTTATATCCACTTAATCTGGTGGGAAAAATTCTTACTCTGTTATGAATTATATTTTATTCATTGTTCGGCCACGAAGTTTGAATCGTTTAGTGCACTCGGATATTTCGCAGTCACCCCGGCAACCCTGACAAAAACACCTAATGATTACGTGTGAAAGAACAGATAATAGAATGGAAGTGAGGTGATATGCGAGGAGGTAGAAAATAAGTTCATGCAAAGCTTTCTGGACGCTACAAGGTACCATCTCGTGTTACATGGTGAAGTCGATGGGGTGAAGCTAATGTGCCGTATATCGCCTGAATATGGAAAAAAAATTGGCCCACCCACCGAATACGTATGGTCTCTAGCACGCCACTTCACCCGGGTGAGGACATTTTGAAGGGACACGCTGGCTCTGACTCCTATTTTCAATAACATGTTTTCACCGCAAAACATGCAAGGTCCAAAATTTATGTCATCTCCAGGCAGAGGAGAAATGAGAAATGTGATCCATCTGTCAATCGAGCCAAACAAACGTAGGATAATCTGCTGCCTTGTCAGCATCTGTCTCATGTGTTACTGTCAGTGATGTTATACTGACAATATTGACAACCAAACCTCAAAGCTGTGCAGGGAACACTTTCCATACCTCCTACTGTTTCCCAGGAATTTCTGTTTAAGCAAAGCAAACACACTCAGCATACTCAGTCAGATGCACACGCGCGCACACACACACACACACTTACACATACACACACGCACGCTGCGGCCTAATGAACTTTGCAGAGCAACAAGCCATTACACATACCTCATTAATATCCCTGGACTGTTTTCACTCATTGCACACGTACAGCTGCAGACACTGACACAATCAAAAAGACACACACACGCACACACTCTAAACATGTGCATCCTCCAAGGAGCTATCTATCACACATACATAACATCATGCAGGCACACTCAGACTTACGCGGAGTCCCGTTCTTGTTTGTGACACAGCATTAGCGGGAAGCCCGGCTGTGAGCTAACCCCACCGTGTTTTTCTCGGCTCTTTTGTTTTGTTTGGCACCTGTTGTGAGCTCAAAACATCCACACTCACAAATCACTTTCGCACTGTCCCGCGCACCACCTCTCTGCTCCGCGCCATAAATAAATCGATTAAATATTTATTTATATTCCTGTCTTTAGAAATCAATGCAAGACACGAGCCTCTTGTCATGGCTCCCTATTCTTCACATTTTTATTTCGGCTCGCGGCTCCAGTAATATGTAGACAATATCTATTTTCCTTGGAAAGCACTGTCAGAAAAATTCCGACACGTGAATAAGATTTTGTGTGCTGAACGCGAAGTAGCCTTTCTTATTCATTTCTTTATATATGATAGCCGGCTGCCCTTTATAGTGATAAGGGTGTTTAGAATCCTCAAGCAACGGGATGTTCAGTGTCACAAAGAAAAACAAAGTGACCTTTGTGTGTTATTTTCCTCCCAAGAGCTGTTTTGCCGGTCAAGGCATTTTTGTTTCATCTAGAAAGACAGAGACGTGACGAATACGCGCCGTAAATGATGAAAAAAGTGTTATTGTGTTCTTTAATCTCCCTGTTTGTTTGCTTTTGTCCCCCTCACCCTTCCCCCACTTGACAGAACGCCCCACTGATTGGAGCTGAGCCGTGCCTGGAGGCACATCTTCCCTTATTACTTTATCAGGAGGCTGGAAAGCCCAGGACCCCCGGACCCTTTAGATTCTACCTGCAGGGGACACAGATGAGCAGGTGATACTGCTGGAATGTGTACCAGGACAGGTGGGGGGGAACTTGGGGGAAAAAAAGGGCCCCCTGGCGCCGTCCCTGCTCAGTTTCCTCCATGAGCGTCTGCTGCCAAACCTCCAACAACAACTCTGATCCTGCGACATGTTTTATTTGGCCACAGTGATTTTATTTCAAAAAACTGCTGGAGGGATAATCGTTGTCGGTTGTCTGGGGTTGTTTTTCCTGCTTTCTTTTTCTATTTGTCAGCCCGGGACAAGAACCCTGCCTCCATCCCGACTTGTAAAAGATACATAGTCGCTTGAATGAAATGGGATTCTTGTTTTGAGGGGTTTCTCAACATTGTTTTCAATCGAAAACAGATAAAGAGAATACAAGAAGTTCCATTTTATTTCGGATTTACCCATTTCCTGGCCCTGAATCTAGTCCTCTGTCTTCAGAAGAGGAAAAAATCTGCATTAGCTGCACGCCACAAACTCATTTCCCTCCCATTTTGGTCTATTAATACAGTCAGAGCAGATGTCATAGCAGTTACAGGTGTTAAAAGAGGCCAGAACCAGTGCACAGGTACCATTTATCAAACACAGAAACTCACAGTTGGCCCTCTGAGGCCGGGAAGGCCAAGGGAAGCAGGTGGTCAAACTTACAGAGCTAGTAAACTGACATTATCAATCAACGCAGGGCACGTTGCCACGCGAGGAATCTCTGCAGCTTTAAGCTCATCCTTTCATTTTCAATTTTCGAAATTAGCTGAAGCGGGGAGGTCAAATAAAGACAAATTGTGATTTGCGGTAATTGCTACTGGAGGCAGCAGCTAATTCACCAAGCACACGCGGGATAAACTCTTGCAGACATAAGTTTTTCTTGAGGGACATCTCCCTGTTTGAGCTGACATCAGACAGCGGACAAACTCTCGCTTCAGTAAAAATAATAAGGCTCACATTGTATTGCCTCTCTCTCTCTCTCTCTTTCTCTCTCTCTGAGCCCACAATTACTAGCCTGGCGCACCGCGTGAGCATACAGTCTGTCTGGGGAGCAAGCCCATGGATAATTCCTGGTTACCTGTCGCAGCCACTTCACACAAACACACTTAAGGCCAGAAAAAAAAGAAATGTATGTGAGTTATGAAAACGCACTAAATATAAACACACATGCATACATGCATTGCTTATAGGAGTGAGTTGTTTGGGGAGCCAACAATGAATTTGCAGGTAATTTTGTAAGGTAGTAAAAAAAAGGATGTTTAAGGTGAAAACACTGCTGTTACTGGTTGTCTGCTCAGGAAATCATAATTTTGTTCTAGAATAACAACCAATGTCACATTGTGCATCTACCATCATTATTCCCTGTAGGACAGAGGAGAGCGTTCACTGAAGTGACCATTCGATGGCAGTCTCAGGTCTGAAAGGGGATGACATTTTATTCTCAGAGGGAAAAAAAAAAGAGTAGAAATTCATGTCTGTTTCCGATTATTGTTACATTTCATAAGCTTATAAGAAGGCGTCAGACGTCCTGGAGAACAATTGTTGATATCTGAACTCAGCAGCCTGATTGTTGCTCCCCTCCCACTTGTGCTCTTTACTCGGCCCTCCATTAAATGAAAAGCAGCCGAAAGAGCAAAAGAGCAGAATATAATCCCGGCAGATGCAACACGAACTATAATTTATGGTCAATAGTCAAGAAAGTCACAATGCAATATTATGTCCTAACTTAATGGAATACAAATACAATCACTGATAATATCTGTTCACATCATTTGCTTGATAAGTTTGCTAAATGGCTTTACACAGAACTCAATTTGAATCGAATGCCCTGTTTCTGTGTGTTTCCAAGAATTTATGCTGAATATCATGTGATGGCTTAGAAGTCGTAGATTGACTTTGCTGAAATCTCAATGTGTTTTCTGAGACTCGGGTAGGACACTGGCAGTGAGCTGGCGGTTTCTGGTAAACAAAGTAGTGAGATAGAAACATCTTATATCACATTATAGAAATGATGGATAGGACATGTAACCACTTTGATCTGTACTTTCAAGATGCGACCAGTGCCATCCTGGACACTTGAATCCAAGCAGGGCACAGTATCATATGATAATACTATATATACATTACATACATGTATAAATAATTATATATATATATATATATATATATACATACACACACACACACACACACATATATATATATTTATGATCAAATTAACGATCAAATTAAAACAAGACTGGATCAATGGAATAAAGAAATGGGACATGTAAAACACTGATGACAAAATCATGGCAAATCCATAAATACAGTAAATGACTGTAGCAGTACAATGCAGGGGAGCTGAATTGATATGTCGGCACAGGACTCAGCAGAACGTTCAGTCAGTGACTGTGCTCCTGTGGGGTATTTACTGTGTTCAGATTGGGTGCAAATTCTTTCTTCTGTCTTTTCCACTCGGGGGCCATCGGATATCCTCACCATTAGGAGTAGTGACTTAGCTCCTTGGCAGTGGCAGGGATGCTGCAGCCATGCCAAACCATGACTCTGTGGTGTTATTAGCAGCCACATTACCCTCAGCGTTAGTGTCTCTTTATAAACAGAATGCTAAGAAACTGCTGCTTTGCTGTGTTGGGTTTAGTTGAGCTTTTACCTCCTCTGCTGTTGCTGTTGTCTGGCTATTTTCACGGATCCCGATTCATCTGGGTTCATGGTTAAAGCTGTATTCAGAAGTTTATGCGTGATTTATAAAATTTTGTTAATACTCCACCTCTCAGCCAGAGTCATATGTAGATCTGGATATCATAATTTATTAACTCATTTCTATGTGAAGTAAACTAAAAGAATAAAATAAATGGCGCTTCCATCTCACAGCACGAAGGTTCCTGGTTCACTTCAGGCAGGAGGGCTTTCTGTGTGGCTTTGAATGTTGTCCACGTGTAGGCGGTTTCCTCCAACAGTCCAAAAACTTTGGAGACCCTAAATTTCCAATCGTGCGAATGAGTGAGTGAATGGTTGTTTGTCTCTATATGTGGCCCTCTGATTGACTGCCAACCAGTCCAATGACCACTGGGATGGGGTCCAGCCCCACACTCCCCTGACCCCCCAACCCTGAGAGCAGGATTACCTCTCTAGACGATGAATCTATTAATTGATCGATTTCAGAAGTGATTGAGTGCATCGCAGTGAATCGCACTGTGCACACTATGAATAGATGAACACTTAGCTACAGTTTTCATCACAGGCAAGGCCATATAACCAACAGCTGCCGCCATATTACTGACATTGCCCGTGATTGATCAATCATTAATCACTCAAGATTGGTATCCCAAAGGAATACTGTCGATCCATTGAGCACGACTGGTCAAGTTGTTTGCCTCGAATTTATGCTGCAACATACATAGAATAACACATGAGACTTTGTCAGGAAGTCCAACCTGCTTCATTCCTGATCATCCTGAAGGGAAAATCTCCACAACACAGTCGATATAACTGTGAATAATTACTTTATAGGCAATGATGTGTAATTATAAGGGAAAAAAAGAGGTCTTTGCTGGAGAAACATTTTTATTCAAAGGCCACATAATACTATCTTGATTTAGCTGTGGTGAAAATTTAGAACAAGGAGACATGGGATGAGCGGGCTAACTTGGCCTTGTGAAGGTGGATCAACTTACAGAATCAGATGTGTGTATGAAGACCGCACTTAGTGTTTTGAAAATGTAAAGTGTACAGTGTGGCATGTATGAGTTATTCTAAGGTGAGGACGTTGAACTCTTCATGATCGGTACCAGGTGAAGTCTTCACCTGTTGCATAATGAAGGGTAATTATTTTGCTAAACGGCTGTGAGGTGAACACTTGTTCATTCACTCATTCATGGCAGGTGCACCTGCAAACTCATTCTACATTCTCCAGCTGTTTCTTTTATTTCCCCCAAGTTATTTCATGCAATATGCAAGCTTTCTTCCTACATAAGTGTTTGCTTTTCCATGTCAAGTTTATTTAAGTGGAACAAGAGACAGACTCTACCTTTAAATTAAATACATCATGAATGTCACCTTAACTGCCTGCTTTTTTCATGAAACATAATCATGACAGAGATTAAATAGCTTTTACAGGAAAATAATATCATATGTATTTCAATCTCAAAACTTAAGGACTGCACACAAGATGAAACATGCCCACTTTCTTCAGAAAAGGGTTATTGACACTCCAAACTGGTAAACTTATCTGCTATTCACGTGAGCTTGCGCTGTACTTTTGCATAATTATCTTGCCTAATGCTGCTTTTAAGGACGAATCACATCCTCTGATTCAGCATTATCTGGCTGAACATTAATGAGATCCATACTAAAATGTACATTTGCCCCATTTATCTCTGATATTCTCTTTGCTTTTTCCACATGTCAAACTCACAGTTTGAACAACTGGATAGGACAGGAGTGAATATCAAACCGTTTCTATGGAGGGAGATCGTGTGCCTGTGATCGTGTGTGAGTTTTTACTCTCAGAATTTGGCAATGTGTTGAGGAATCTCAAATGAATGAATGAATGAGTGAACAAATATTTCTGGTAATATTCATATCCCGTGCCTTCTATGTGCAAATGAAGGAGAATTTATTGTGGAGGAAAATATTTATACAAAGAAAAAAGGAGCATTTTTTATTTACAGTGAGATATAAATGTTCTGATACAGAGTGAATTTTTAACTTGTATAGTTAATGTACAGTCAACTGTGTGATTATATAACGGTTATCTATCCATATCCTTTGAACTAAAGATAAATATTAACCCATTAGTAATTTCTCTCCATGCATATAATATTAATGAGAGGTGTGCTCCTTTTGGTTCCCTAAGAGTATTTAAAGCATCATTTCCTCTTCCCTCTTTCCTGGGTGTAAATAAATCGCTGCCACATTCATTCACTTTTTAAATGTTGCAACTTTGCGAGCCGGCAGAGACAAAGAACTTTATCTCCCAGGCTCCAAAACTCCAAGTTAGCAGCAGGTGTGGGATTGTCACGTTACATTTTCCACTGCATAGTTGTGTGTCTTGATGTGATTCCCTTGGCAGGTGACTGGGGAGTGGGGGGCGTGCAGGAGCAGGCACAGCTGGAAATCATAACCACAGTGCATCAGGTTTTTAGTCTTAGACTTTTGCTCTTGCTCAATTGCTAATGATAGCTGCAGATAGCATCCGTACTCTATGCTGGAATACGTTGCCCCTCATATATTCTTACAAATCATTCTTATTGTATTTGTTGTTAGCAATGCTAATGCCAAACTTCCACCGCTGACTTTGGTTCTTATTTGATCGTAAAGACTCCTTCAACATTGATCTCGTTTGCCATGACTATAATACAGTCACAAGGACTACGATGGGATTTCTCGATTTGATGAGGTGCAGCTGGCCCTGGAGGTACATTTATTGTAGTCGGTCGCATTTTTTGGAGTGTGCTCTGTGACTACAGGAAGAACAAAAGGTTTTTGCAAGCAGCATGTGAATGATTATCTGATATTGATAATCTGTCTATTGCACTGTATGCTTGTAATCTGTCTCGGAGATTTAAACAGTGTTTCAATAACACATTGAGAAGAATAGAAAAGCAAGAAGCTGCAATACTCTAATATATGAATAATATATTCACAGTACTGTTTCTCCACTTTAAGGTAATAAATGACTAAAACAAGGAAGTTGGTTTCCAAAAAAATTATTGCTAAACTTTTCTTTTTTACTTACAGAGGTGGTTTTGAATAGAACTTGTTAATTAATCAGCTCTATCACACTGGCAAGCAAGTGCCAGCTTGGTGTGCCAGTAATTCCATGCATTCAAATGGCTGTATCCGTCTCCTTTTGTCTGATAGTATCAAAGGGCATGCCTCAAGGCTCTATGACCTGGCCCACATTGATCTATACCAGTATAATTTGCTACATTATTCATTCCCACATACAGAAAGTGGTTATGAATATAAAACTGAAGCAGCCATTTATTGCTCCAATTACTTCAACTTTTGTAGGAACTTGAATGTTAAAGCTACTTCAGCTTCATTTATTCATCACTCAGTTGTACTTTTCCTCTGAACTCAACCTTTGTGCCTCTGCTCGATCAGGGTGATGTGCAAAACGCAGGTATCTGTTCAAGGCTGATTTTATTCACTGTACTCTCAGATTTTTCAGGATGGAGAGGTCTAACTCCCCACTGGATCTAGCCTGCTTTGTCTGAAAGGTTATCTAAACGTATGTAGACGTTTGAGCCGACAGAGTTGGATGAGACCATCTCAGCAACTGTTCCTTTTGTTTTCACAGTGCAATGCTGGTAATGCTACTCATCATTATTCCACGGGGGGAAAAAAAATGATCGTGGTCACACAAACTCTCAAGGGCAGTACATATCTACAACGCTCATCAGCTTTGTTTAAGTGGTACTGTATAGAGGCAGATAATATCTCCTCAACAGAAGTTGTTTACATCTCAGTTTAACCTCCTCGGAGTATTTTCCAATGCGCGTCGTCTTCACTTCCTCTGACGGTTATTTTTTGAGGTGGTCGAAAACGTTTGATTCGAATCATCGGAAATAAAGGAAAATATACTGTTTTGTCAAAAATGCCTGGCTGAAAAGATGCAACCATTCTGCTTTCAACTGTCCGTTTTTCTTGTACATGGAAAGATTCCCTATATTCCCCCCCACCCCCATGCACACAAGAGAACGCACATAAGCACACATCATCCTGTTTCTCATCCGTCTACATACCAGGAAGCTGTGAACTTGGTGACACTAGCCAGCACGGTTAAAAGTGCATCGCACCCTTTTAAATACCGGCGAAGCCGCGAACATGGTCTTCTCTTTGAGCCATCCCATAATGAGGATCACAGTGATGAATGCCGGCCAATCATAATATCATCTCTTCTTTTTCGATGGGTCTTGCACCATTGCGTATATGTTCTCTTCCGTGGCACAGTTTACTGGTCTCCCATAGGCAGCCCATTAATTGCTTGGCGCCTCTCAAGAAAAAAAACGGGAAAAAAGCAAACAAAGAAAACATTTTGTTAATAGCCTGCTGCTGTTGGCTGCTGACTTGGCCCAAGTAGTAATGCCAATTCTTTTGGAACACGCACAAATATCATACTGCCACCCATCATTAGCAGAGCCGAACACAAATGTGTGTATAAAAGCATATGTTTGTGTGCGTATCATCGTGTGTATGTTTGCCTTGGCATGCTTGCTTGTCCATGTTTGTATATGTGTGGGTTCCACAGAGAAAACTTTACCATGAGTTGAGTGCCAGATGGATGGCATTGCCATTATATTTAAGCACGTGCACACACTCTCGCACACACATACACCAATATACATAGTCTTTCATTTGTGGCGTTTCTGGATTTCTTCCCATCCACATTACTGAAGCATGAGAGTGAAATTGACAGTCTTGGGCTGAGGGATGGCACAACAGACAAAAACAACTGCTGCCAGCTTCCATGGCAAGTCTCAACAATGGTTTGGGGCCGCCAAATGGCACAGTTGCAATGTCCTTCTTAATCAATTTCCTGAAAAAATATTTGCAGTCCTCTGACATGGCTTTGTCTGAGGGTATGCGCCAGTGCATGGGGTATGCCAGTGTCTAGATGACACATGCTTCGAAAAAGTTTAAGGCTTTCCTGATGTGCAATAAAAAAACACACACACACGCAAAAATTAACAGGGGCCCTTCCATAGATTGATTCCCCCGGCGGTATTTGTCATAAACAGGGAGAGTTTGTGCTGGGTTTAAAATCGCATCCTGAATCCTGTAGAGGTTTTTGCAAAACAGAAAACAGAAGTTTCTGAAAATGGATCATGGAGAGGAAGAGAAAGACAGCAAAAGAAGGAAAGAACTCTCTAACCCCTGGGCCTTGGCAAGGGCCAAAGAAATGGGGCTTATCTTGTTTATGTGGGGAAGATAACTAGAATGCTCATCTGGCAAAAGAAAGAGGAACCCCCACCATAGCTGTATGCTGACACTGTTCAGGAAACTAAAGACTGGAGGCTGTTTGTGTGTGTGTGTGCATGTGTGTGTGTGTGTGTGTGTGTGTGTGTGTGTGTGTGTGTGTGTGTGTGTGCGTGTGTGTGTGTGTGTGTGTGTGTGTGTGAGAGAGAAAAAGAGGTTGACAGCTGGTTGTACACCAGCCACTGGCTCCACTGTTGCACAAAAGTACAACTCAACACTTGTCATTCAAAAGAACATAATACTATCCTGAGGGATCTGTGTATGGTTTATTAAAATGGCAGAATTTACAAATTACAAGCTGATCGACAGCACTGTGAGTTTTTTGTCGTTTTTTTTCCCCCTTCAAATACATCGCATTCTGCAAAGTTCTATCTATTGTAGAATCTGGCAGACCAACCAAAAATATTCAGCATGCGGTCTGGCCAACCACTTTGACTAACGTGACCCTGTGTGTCTCAGGTTAGCTGAAACCCTTTTAGGTGCTGCTCGGGTTGTTTATCTCTGCCTAAATAGAATAATGTTGCCAAGCATTCCAAGAAAGAGCCATCCAACGCTTATTTGAAGTGACGGATAGGTATGGATCATGGGCTGCCTTGTAATTAAGAGAGATTGCTATTTTCCCCTCAGAATGGGCTCTCCTATCCTGATCTGTAATTATATGTTGTTCAAACACAGAGGGGAGTGTCCCTGGTTATTGTGCACCCTGCTTTATTCTTTCTCTATCACCATAACAAGTGGTAGTATAAGTGATTGTCTGCTTCTGCTCGCAAAGTTAAAAGTCTCTTCTTTTTTTTAAGTGACAATGAAATGTTTGCTACCTATCTGGCAAATTCAGTAACTGTTGTTGTGCTGTTTTGCTCCCTTTATTATGTATAATGAGACTCTCTCTCCTTCTCTCCTCTCTCTTTCGCTGTCTCTCTGTCTCTCTGTCTCTCTCTCTCTCTCTGTGAGTGTGTGCGTGTGTATGTGTTTCCAATAGTACCCCGGTGACCCCTACATAGTGACACTGACGTGCAACAATGATGAATGCCCTGAGAGAGTGGAGTAAGGACCCACCTGCATAATGTTAAAGTTAAAAATTCAGAAACCCTAAACGTTACAAGATGCTGACCTCCGTGTTTAATTAAGTGCAGCGTTTTGCTTTTAAAAATTTACTGCCACCCACGTCACGCTTCCTGTAGCACTTTCAATTCTAATTTGCCTCGAAAGAAATCCATCAATTTTTTTTTCCGGGGGGGGGGGGGGGGGGGAAACGGAAAAAGGGTTTGGGGGCCCTTTTTGAAGAAAAGAGGGTAGGGTGATATAAATTAA
>CAAKHD010013511.1:218356-249718 GCA_901007705.1 Fistularia tabacaria
GGGGGGGGGGGGGGGGGGGGGGGGGGGGGTCCGTCGGGGCGGGGGGCGCCCGCGGGTTTCCCGTGACGGGACTAGAGTCCAACCCCCCCCCCCCCACACACACACACATACACACACACACATACGCGGGCGCGCACACAGCTATTCCTACCTGGGGATGCCGTTATATCTTTAATATCATGATATTTATGGGGAAAAAAATCATTCGGATTCAATGGAACGCAACAGATGTTTTTTTTTTGAGGGGCGTGTGTGTGTGTGTGTGTGTGTGTGTGGTGGGGGGGAGGGGGGGTCAAATTCAGTCAGTCTAGAAATGGGGTTCCGACCTGGCAAACGCATTTCCAACAAAACGGTTTTGGACAATCCGGGTACTTTTAAATTGGTTTCCAAAGAAATTCGCTTATGATGGATTTGCGCGTCCGCCTAAGCAGGCTCTGGTGCGCCAGGTGATGCTGTCACCGAAAGGTAGAGCTGTCTGTTTTTTGTTTTGTTTATTTTTTGCCTTTTTTTTCTTTCACAGAATCAGATCAGGAATGTGTAGAAGGTTCCTTACCGTGATGGAGTCGGACCTCTCCAGCTCGGATGCTGCCCTTCGGATGCTCCGGGTGGAGGAGGTGGAGCTGCTCGAGTGGGGCATCTTTCCCGCTGTCTTTCTGCTCTGGAGTGACTGGAGTGACGGCGTGGGTCTGCACACCTCGCGTCCGGAGCTCTGCCCCCCCCCTCTTTTTTCACCCCCCGGAAAGGTTCCACTTTTTATAGGGTGATTTGTTTGCGTTTTCTGACGTCAAACACACGAATTCCACTCCGATCAATCAACGCGCACGTCCCCGACTCCGAGCACCGTGTGACCCCCCCCCCCCACCCGTGCACAGACGCAGAAGGCGAGTTTAAAACAGGCTATTTTTCCTTTGCCAGTGGTCTCGAAGAAAGGCTCTAGGACTCTTTTAACATTTAGAAAATAAAATATATGATATATTCAATGTATTAAAACATGATTTAATTTTTTTAATTAACTTTATTTTTGTTTTCATTTAAAATACAACTAAGTGTGAATTTGGGGTGGCTTATTCTCAATTTATTACTAGTATGACACAGAGAAATAATACCCTCCCAATTATTAATCATTGTTAATCGTGATTGATAACGTTTTCTCAGTTGTCCACGCACTGCATCATCTTCAGACAATTATGGTCGCCTCCATCCCCCCGCCCCTCTGTCAAAGGTTAGACCAGAAAAAAATTCAACTGTGGAAAATGTAATCAGTTTATCAGGTGAATCCTATTGCTGTAAATGTTTTACAAAATTGATTTAACTGTAGAACACCCACTTGTACACACACACATCAGATAAGAAAAAGTGCAAGTTTTCTTGTTTCAGTGTATTTCTTACCACGGCAACATCCCCACCGAGGGTAACCATAGCTGTTGCCGCTTTCTGCCGAGCACGCTGGTTGGGTAACGTGATTGTGAAGTGATGTACGGTACCCACAGGCAAGCAGGGGGTAAGATGATTATCTGAGGACCCCCTGGTCACAGCAGCAACCTTGCACGGGCGCAGAGAAAGCTAATGGGCCACAGTGTGACCCCCCCGCCCCTCTCCGCCTCCCCCCGACTAGAACACACAGGCTGGAAATGCTAGAGAGCACGCTTATGGCCTCGGGCACACACAACTGCAGCCCCTCCGTCTGGTCGGGGATGACAAGATAAAGCACATTAAAAAAAAAAAAAAGACAAATGCTCCCCTTTCCAACTTCTTTAACCCTATTTTCCGCTTGGAAGCTGTGTTAATGGATGTGTATTTCTAAAAAGACACAGTATGGCTGTTATTCTCTTGATCCTTTGTGAACATGACATTTATTTTAAAAAGAATACAGGGAAAATTGACATTCATCCCGAGATAGCATAAAAAGATGAATTTTACGGTTTTTGCTTGGAGTATGTTTTCCTTATTTCCCTGTTATTCTCCTAGTGATGAATGATGAGATACGGGAAATTGAAATAACATTTCCTGCCAAAATCTCATAGAGATACAAACATAGGTCAAATAAGAATTGCAATTCCAAAAGGATTTTTGGGCCCAAACATCAATTTGTTACAATGTGCATTATGTATATTAGGTTACGCAGAAGAAGATACACTAAAGGGGGAAAAAATATATCGAAGTAATTGTATTGCAAAGCACAAGGGACATAATAGCCCCAGATTTTGTGTCTCTGTGAAGAACAGTGGAGCTACAGCCTCAAATAGGATCAAGATAAACTGATATCCCTTCCTCCCCTTACTCTAAATGTCCATGTTCCTGTGTTTGTTTTGTTACTGAGAGAGAGACTCCCCCATCTTCCCCGCCCTTTGAGTTCGCCGCTCCACTTTTTACACGTTTAGATTTGATTTAATTGCAGGGGAGGTCTAGTGAGTGTACAAATACCAGACATCATCACTTCTACTCAATTTTGGAGTCTCAATGGACATTTTCATATTCGCAAATTGCCGAAGAGTTTGAAGCTGGTGAGACATTGTGGGGACAATGGGGAAGTAACCGTTTCCTTTTTCTGCCAACGCGCGGCCTCGGTAACTGCAGCAGGCTTTGCAAAGTCTGACTCATCGTGGCCACGTTGACACCCATTATTGCTCACGCAGGTACACGGCTACCTTTTGTCCCAAAGGTTTCACTCCATGTTTATCCAATTCTACCATCTTTCCTGGAAGATTCAGGCGTGGCGACAGATGAAACCAGAATGATAATTATTACAATTATGTATTGATTCAGTGGCTGCATTGTGGCATTGTGAGTGTCAGCTTTTCCCTGCATAATTGTGGGACTTCAGACGGGCTAATTGCAGCTAACAGGGCCAGCTGGGCTGTTATTCATCATCCTCCGCGTTTCTTTCTTTCTCTACCTTTCGAACAACACCGGCCACCTTTTGTGGGGGTCATTAGTCTCATCCAATTGATGAAGTGAAGAGGAGGCGGAAAATAACTATACTATTAATCGCAATAATGTTGTGTAAACAGTTTCAAAATGAGCTTGTCCCTTTATCGTCCCCGGTCCATGACTGGCTGTACCGTCAATACATGTTTCATGATGGCTGCAATTCAGCAACACTGCCCACCTGCAGCTTGAAGATGTCCATTATGATGGTAATTCATACAAAACGCTTGAGGAGGACGAACTGAGAGTCAGGTATTTACGCAGAGAGAAAAGTGAAATCCGATCAAATGATTCACTCTGAAGATCAAACTGCACTCTTAGACTGTTGCGGTAATTTTTTGCATTCACTACTCATGTCATGTTTCCTTGAGGAACGCCGATCCCCTGTCTGATCCGGGTGAACGGGTTGCACGGCAGCATCCGTGTGAAAAGAAGCTGGAATGGAAGGATACTTTGAAAACGGAAGTCACTTTGCGTTTTAATAAAGTATAAAAGTGCCACATAAACAGAACCCATTTATCATCCTTTCACTGCTGTAATAAGCGCTGGATTATCAGAAGCTTTTACAATAACTCAAGCAAATCATACATACTGGGATTTTTGTGATATTTTTATAGATGAGGATATTCAGAGAATCGAAATTTTTAAAATCCAAACTTGAAAATGAGCTCTGATGGCAAACATTTTGGATGACTATGTGATTTTCATTCCGATTGAGCAATTCATTGATCGTTTGAAAGGAAAATGGGACTAAATGTATCTATATATGGAACAGAATGAGCTGATTTCGGATCAACCCGAGGACTTTGACTCTAACTGATTCATGATTCATCAGTGTAAGAACTTCACCAGAGGACTGGGAACCAAAGACAAATGTTATTTTGTTTATGAAACCAATCAGAAGTATGATTTATGGGCCATGAGAAAAACTTGTTTGTATATTGTGTTGTCCCCTCACGCACCCACCAGCTTTTTAAGAGTGCCCGTGAGCCCCTGTGAGCGATGATGACTGTGATTGTTTTTGAATGTGTCAAAATACAGCTGCCAAGTGGAGTGAGTAATCATACAGAGTGCTCCAATGTCTACATGTGTAATTTGACAGAAGGGCATAAAGTGTTGGTGGGGAGGGTGAGCGGCTGACAGACTGATGCTCAATGGTCCATGTCCGCTGCCGTCATCACACGGGTGTCACCGTAGCCAGTAACTGCAGCTGTGTCTGCAAAATGACCGCAAACGTTACAAGCGGGCCGGCTCGACCCCCTGTATAGTTCAGACAGTCACGGCCGTGACCTAAAGTAGTCTTTCGTTGCTTCAAAATGATCAGCTGAGGAGCTGATCAGCCCATTCTCTGGTTTTACCGCTGTCATCTGCTGACCTGGACACAGGAAGATAGGCATCCAAGCGTCGGGCAGCTGTAATATAAGGTGATCACTGTGAATATTTCTAAGATGTGAACTGCTTTGGAAATCAGTCACGTATTGTTGACTTTCGTTAAGAATCAGCACATGAGTTAAGAAGGGCACTATAAACATCGCAATGACATTCTTAAAAGAAGGGGGTATCTGAAGTACATTTCAATTGTAAGAACAGTTTAAGGGTCGCAGTGGCTTTATCCCTCCAGGTGATATTTTGCTGCTCTCCTCTGCCGCTTTATTTCATGCACAAGCAAAATGTCATAGCTAATAAGTTTGATTGTGGTATTGATGCGTCCATATAGCTATTGCATATGTAAACTTGGGTATAACCAGTAGGACCAAAAAAATGAGGGAAGTTATAAGTGGCCCTGTGGTGATTACCGTGAATCACAATTGCAGAAGTTGTTGATCAAAATGAGGTTTATTTCAGTCTTCAGGCTCTGTAGAAAATGTCGATGTGCTGTCAAGATTTATTCAATTTTGACAGTACTTTGAAAACAATAGCATCCTTTATGCATCTTCATGCAACATCTGAGTGCATACGGATAAAAGTATGCTTGCAGATGATCCAAAAACTAGAGACAGATAATTGAAAAGACACTTTGTTACACAGAGCTTCTCACCTCGAAGCCTCATCAATGAATGGAATAAGGACTAAAATAAGGTCTTATCCAGCCATTTGCCCCGTGCCGGGGTCACAGAGGCAGCATCATGTAGTTGTATTGTCGGTTATTCCCCCTCAAGCAGTGACACACAGCCTAGTGACAGGGTGGCGCTAATGAGATTTACCTTTTCCTTAATGTGTCCCTGTCATCCAGCCCGGAGGGTCGAGCCAGAGCATGATGTTCAACAAGCAGCTGATCCCCAAGATAAATCTCACCTGTTGCATTGTTTGTGCTCTTAGTTACCATAACCTAATGCTGCCGGTTCAAACCATTTGTCATGGGTGCCGAGTCTTTTTTAATAGTCGCATTTTATGATTGCCATTACATGGATATGACCTGTTCTTTCCGAGAAAAGACAGAAATGTTGCATGTGCAAGCTTGCTGTGTATCTTCGCTACGTATACATCAATTAATACACAAAGAGATACCTTAATATATAGTTTTTCTGAATAGAAAATCAGTTAACCCTTTTACTCTCTTTCTCCCCTTGCAAAAGATATATGATAATATACATAGAATGCATAGAGTGAATATATATACATAGAGTGGTTTTCAACTCGCGAGTTAAATTGTTAGACACAAAATGACTCCCACTTGCTTTTGATACAATTGTCCCTTTTGGTGCCCTTGAGGATTCAGTTTGGTGTGTCACACTTGCGTCAGCTGGAGAGTCCACCAGGAGTGGCTGCAGAAAATTTGTAATATCATGCTTGTTGGCCTGTCTCCTAAACTTTGTTTTTCAGCGAGCTCCCAGGAAAAAACTTCATCGTCTTCCATTGTTCGGGAACAAAACCGCCTGGGGTCAGATTTTGCACATATATCATTCTACAAAGTGGAGGTTAAACATAAACAGCTGTGGGAAGAAAAATATATTTGACTACAGAGGACGTTAATAAAAATGCATTTCTAAGATGACAAGTATAAAAGAAGAGAGTGTTGCATCGTATATCAAAAGGGTGGGGCGCGGTTAGCGGGAAGCAAACGCCTCAGACATCCTCGGTGATACTCAAAGAAAGAGAAAATTCTACATGTACACATTTTGAAAAGATGTATGAAAGTATTCTCATCACCTCCACTCTTCAATAGAAAAGGAAAAACTAGAGTTAAGGGTCACTGAGGAGAAATTTTAGGCTTTATACATTGTTAAAGGATTCCAGCCGAAATAAATAACGGTCAGTTTTAGAGGCCAAAACAAACCTTTATATGACTGTGATTGAGTAATAAGAGTTTATGCCGCTGTATTGGGTGAGGTGAGAGGTGGGATGCAGAGTCTGGAGACTTCAAACAGGAACTAAGGAGATTAACTTTGGTATATGCATGAAATGAAAGTCGAAAATAAATCATGATGATTTAAAACCCACTCCAGGTCCTCTGATACAGCCATGTTTTATGCATTACATTTGTATTTAATTTTCCTGAAGTTGATATATTTGGCCCTCTCAGTCAGATGATGCTATGCGCTGCTCTATAGGCTTCGGTCTTTGTCACAATATCTGGCTCGGTGTTTTCACCATCCCGTGACCCTATAAATCTGGCTCGGCACTTGATCTTGACAGATTTCGTTAAAAAAAAAAACCTGTAGAAAAATGTAGGAGCAGGCTTGTCAGAGGAAGTACTGAGGACTCACGGGTACAGCATCAACCTCAATGACCCAGAAACATAAGGGTTTTTCTCCAATGTCAAAGTTGTTGAATAGGCTCTCTCCAAATTAGTGATGTCCAGCACCATATTTCAACCCACAGCTTCAAATAATGCAGTGTAAGCTATATACCAGACCAGGTACTAGTATTGATAGTTCTCCTTTTAGCCTGACCATTCCTCTTAGACAGATCTTTTCTACACTTAACATCAAACAGAGAACTGGTGCCTTTGCGCTTCCAAACGTTTTCTGCACCCAAACAAACTCTTGGGTCTCTCTCTGGGTTTGAAGGTCGAATAGGACACACGCTCCTCCTAAATTTTTCTGAATTGTTATCGGAAAGATGTATATGAACATCATAAATACTCCATCTGTTTGTACGTCAACAATGTCTCGCCATGGAGCCATCATCTGCAAAGTCAGCCTGGCTGGTGTCGGTCCATGAACGGTTTTATTGTAAGACACCAGAGGAGGTAGTCTGGCTACCGGAACAATCTGATATGCTTAAATTTAATTTCACTCTTTCACAGTTTTCAAATGGCTTATCTGAGTTGTTATCTCAATAGGAGAAGCTACCCACAGCTACCCAGGCGCTGGAATGTTCAGTGCCGTGTCGAGAATTTCTGGAGGCATTTTTATTAACACAAGATGGTTATAAACACCTGCTGATGTGTTTGGAAGGACCTGGAATGTTTAGTTCAAAAGATGAACGAAACCACATTTAAAGCTTTACAGAGGAATAACTTCCAGCACCATTTGGTTGCAGTATGTGGTCTGTTTACATTTTTACTACCTCAGTACTTTTCCTGATTTCTGCCTTCTGTATTTTTTCCACCCTTGGAATTGTAGTTTGGGGAAATTCGGCATTTCCAGCTTTTTACTCCATTTTGTGTAGAATCAGTGATTTAGCTTCATTCATTCATCCATAATCTGTTTGTCTATCCCAGCTGTGATTGGGCGAGAGGCACGGTCTGCCTGGACTGCTCGCCAGTCGATCACAGGGCCAAATATAGGGGTAATAAACCATTCAGTCTCTCATTCACACTTCTGGGCCATTTAGGGGTCTCCAGCGTAGTGTTTTTGGACTGTGGGAGTAGCACATCTTCTTATAACAACAATGCTCATTTTGTCCCAAATGGTTGATGAAACTGACTGTTATCGTGGATATAGTTTGAGATGAAAAGACTTCCTCGTAATTCTTTATCCTTAAGTATCTCTTTGATGAGTAACTGATATCCTGTCACTCAGTCGTGAAGAGACACCAGTCGGCCCACCAAACAGCAAACAACATGGGATTACCTCCTCTCTGCAGCAGTGGCTCTCTGACAACGAGCCCTATTCTGGTTAAAAATGGTTTGTGTGTTAGTCTTTACAAGACCACATCCAAATGTTTCCATTTATTTGTTAGCTTGTAAGTTGCCACAACTGAAGCCTCTGAAAAGAAATGTGAAAGCTTCAGAAAAGTGTAACATGTCAGTTTATATGTCTGGAGATGAATTTAATCCAGACCTTTGCTCCATATTGCTTGGGACAGCAACTCTTGCACAAATCTGTATGACATAGCAGGATACATAACTGTGTTTATTAGAAACTGATGATTCTATCAATGGATAGATAGTTTGGATGATGGCGAACACATAAACGTAAATGACCAAAACTGCAACGAGTATACCTGTTGCATGACAATTACATCTGTGCTTTAGCTTTGTGCAAACCCACATGGGAAAGAAAAACAGAGAGAAAGATCGTACAGTTCGGGTGATGATTGATAAACTGCATTTGGCAAATACATGTATCATCGAGGAAGAAAGCTTTTTTGACAGCTTGGCTCGACATTTGGTCTACTTGTCTTATTCAATCTTCCATATGGCTAACACAAAGTTGAGAAATGCACGATGTTCTTAATCTGTTATTGGAGATAAAGAGGAATGTAATGCTTGCGGATGGTAGATTTTACAGATTTGGTGCCCCAAAGTCATGCAGTGATGACGTGGATACTACTATCTACTGATCTACTGTACTAGGCTGAAATAATGATGGTAATTTACAGAACGCTTACAAATGTATATGACCTCCGCCGTGTCCATAGCAAACGACATAAATAACTAAAAAAAACTCAACAACTAAAGACGCATCACTAAACGCAGGGAGTTAGGGACTCACTGAAAGACCAAAGCTGGAAAATACGACTTTGTTTTAAGAGCAGAAAATGTTACTTTTGTCACAAGGTCTTTGTCACAAGGTCTTCAAAAAAGATTTTATTTCTGCAGCGCACCACAAAACTGTCGGTCTTTCAAACGAAATCTAAAGCTATGTGGGCTGTATTTTGATGACCTACGTGACACTAATGTGACGGATAACACTGTGAGAGAAGAATCTATGGTTTCGTGTCAGTGCAGTCAACATCACACGGCACGAAAATACCGAGATGAAAGTGATGAAAGCTGCTTTTGTTTTGAAGCTGCTTCCTGACCTGTGTGTAACCTGAGGATGATCATTTGGTTGTGTAAAGATTGTCAACACCACATAACAGGGTAATCAAGATATTTGGGGCTCTGCAGGAAAAAGAAGATCTTTTTCTCCTAAATTTGGCAAGACGATACTGCAAGACATGCATGAAATTACCTTAATCGGATTTTGGCTGCGATGTGAAGAATAGCTGAAAGTAAACATAAAACACCCAAAACAGGGCATTTTTGCACAAGTTAAATAGATATGTGAATTGAATTATGGAAAAATATTCAGCATTGAAGGCTTTGCACAATTAACATACAAAAACATCCCTAAGTCAGAATTTGAATGAACTGACTGTCTGTTGAAACTGTGATTCTGCAGATACAGCAGGAAACGTTGCAGTTTACATGTTGTCCATCATTGTATGTTTACCTCTGTGCATGTGATGGCCCGAGTAATGGCTAATTATTGTTAGTGGCTGAAAGGTGTGGCTGTCGCTGCGGAGTTAGAATGACAGCGACTGCGGGGGAAGACAAACACATAGCAACAACAAGAAAACAACAAAATGTCATGATTCAAATTGCTTATTGACACCTATGACTGAAAATAGCACTAATAACTCATAAAATTCTTGCCGGCAGTTCAGTACTCCATGAGTTGGATCAATGACTCAGCTTGAATTTTTTATGTACACATGGCTTTCTGACACAGCCCCCCCTTTCAGAGGAACTTGCCATTCTTCTCCCATGAACCCAAGACCTCCTCATGTGAGTAATGACTGCAGCTGTGTCAATGTGGCTGCTAGCCGTGCCTGTGTGTGTAAGGGTGTATGTGGGTGGGTGCACGCACGCGTATCTGTCTGTCTGATTATGGTGTACAAATAGGCCATTACCCATGTGTTAAGTGGAGAGGGGTTTAATGGACACCACAGGATGCAAGGTCAGGGTGGCTCGTAAACGCTGCCCCACCCTGCCGGCCTTATCAATAATACCCATAGTGCCATCTGTGAGTTTGGACACTTCATTCACGAAAGCAATCCCCCCAGTGGAATGAGGTGGGCCAGCATCGGCGTTCAATCAACAGAAAAGGACAAGGGCTATCATGACATCCACCGTCAGAGGATTTTCGATTTTTCTTCTCTTTGGTACAAGTGTGTCTGTGAACGATAATTACAGCAAGACATTGACGGGACCGCTTCAGACCACTTGTGTTCCAGACCGTGATTTAATGGAGGCAACAAAATTTTTGCTTTTCCCCTTCAAAAGCAAAAATGTTTTGAAGAGCACTTTAAACAAAATGTTGCTCCTTCAGTACCTTGACTTTTCACATTGGAGAAAAAAAAATATCAATGCAGAGGATTTGAGCGATCAATGAATGGAAATGTGAAAACAATTATAAACAAGGTTGTTGTTTTTTTTGTTTTTATCTCCCCTTTCAGTCATGGTCAAAAGGCTTGGAGGCTTTCCACGCTTTCAGAGCAGAATCGATGGGCAACAAAGACAACACAGAGACTAACAAACATATTCACATCTGTCAAAGATTTTGACTCTCAGTTGGTTTGTGTTATTTAGATTATGGAGTGAAATCAAAGAAACCAGAAAAAAGACGATAGTAGGAAAGAGAAACGATGAAGACCGGGATTCAGTTCTGTACATATAAAAAGTTGTAATGTACTCAAAACATCTTAGGTAAGAAGATTGAGGTCTTGAGTGACTCAGGAGAACTTTCTCTTGGTAAAGGTTAAGTACATTTTTGGAAGATTGAGTCAGTGTTTGTACCCTCCAGCTCACTTTACTCACCAAGAATTTTCTTTTGAAATGTTTGACTCACGCACACAGCTCAGGTTAGGCTGCTTCATCGGACGATTATACTGATAACTCGATTTGAATGATAACTCTTCCAGTCATCCTCGCACTTTTCGGCCGTTTCGGCACTTCGCCAGAAGACCAATATCTCGGAATTCAAGCGCCTGAAAGCCCGTAAACACAACTAGCTTTGAATCTGGGTCAATGTTCACTTTTTTCTCTGGTGGAAAACTGTCACAAGGTTTACCCTTTGAAACTCCAGGAGTCCAAACATCACATAACCTTCTCTCAGCACCGGGATAAAGTTTATAATGATCATTTCCTTTAAGCCCACCTCCCCGGATGCCATTATGGCAATCCATTCATCCCGCACTGCCGTCTTGAATTTTTCAACGCTGACAATTTGCAGCTGGCATTAGTCATCACATCTGGTCTCCCTCACACCTCACTGATCATGACTTTCACACATCTTTTTCCGTTATTACTGTTTCAGGGTTTAGTAAACATCACATTGCTACAGATAGACTGGGTAATGCACCACTTCCCTCTCAGGTGGTTGTGACACAAAAATCCTCGAGTCGTGTCTGGAACAACTGGCGTCTGCAAAAAAATAAGATGCCGAGCTCAGGTATGGATCCGAGGCAAAGCAGGGCATGCACAATCATTGGTATAGTTCATTGCAACAAAAAGGCGGTTCAAAGTGCTTTACAAAATACATTAAAAACCTCAAAAAAGAGCGTAACAGGAAACGGCACAGACAACATTCTAGTAGAACTAAAAACAGTCGCCTAGGAGTTGGGAGAACAAAAAACAAAAACAAGACAAGTCAGAGCAAAGTGACAATGCAAAGGCATCGTGGAACAGTAGTGCTGTAGAAATACATGAAAACATATAAATCCTATTCCTGTATGTACTTATGCTATTAGTCTGCTGAACTAATCAGGACTAAGTACTTCCACCATCTTGACGTGACATTTTTGACTGAAATGTCATTGCAAATCCTTTTTCCGCTCCTCGCTAAGTTACACCATTAATTTCAGTCTACATACATTTCTTTTAACATCAATTAGAAGCTCTGTTACAGAGTGTACAGACAAAAAAAAGTAGTAAAGACAAAAAAAAACAAAATACACATATGAAACAGCCATATGTATACTTTGTGACACGTGAAGGGTGAGGGGGAATACCTTCGCCAAGTCTGGGTGGTTTTTACTGGAAAAGCAACAGGTTAGCCAATAATCTTTGCACAATTTTGATGATGTAGTGTTGTCTTAAATTTCACAGCTAAATCAGGCTGATCAGAATGGAAAGCTGAAGAAATGTTTTTTTGTTGATGTTTTTTTAAAAACAGAAATTATTTGACAGCTGGCCCCAAGATTCTAAAAAAAATAGTATATATCCTACTGCATCTCCTTGCAAATACAGGTAGGATTTCAAAAATGCTGTATAGTCATGGACTAAATATTATAAATGTGCCTATGATTACACATACCAAAGGAAATTGACTAATTAGCAACACACACAATATTTATTACTCAACTCGAAATAGAAAAGCCTCCTTCAGCTATCAGAATCAAACCCGTAATATTCTTACCACAAGGCCAGGGCGTAACCATTACACACGTGATAGGCCCTATGTACTGTTTGTCATATACTGTATATGCATGAATAATCTACATTATTTTTGGATATATATATTTGGTGGGGGCACAGTTGTTCGTGTTTACATCCCATGGCAAGGAGGTCTCTGGTTTGATTCCGAAAGGGGGCCTTTCTGCGTGTAGTTCGCTCCCTGTGTCTGCCTGTGTTTCCTCCAGGTTATCTGGTGTCCTCCCGCAGTCCAAAAACATCCAGTACTTTCACTGGTGAGCTTTAATTGCCCAGACGTATGAAAGAGAGAGTGATGAATGTATTTCTCTATTTCTGGTCCTGTGATGGACTGGAGAGCGAACCAGGGCGAACCCTGCCTTTTGGCCAATGAACTGGGATGTAGTATACTGGCTGCAGCAGTATAAATGATGAGTGTATATGTATATGTATATGTATATGTATATGTATATGTATATGTATATGTATATGTATATGTATATGTATATGTATATGTATATGTATATGTTTGCAGACGCTATCATACATTTGTATATCTATGTACTCATTCCTACATGTAGTAGCTACCTTGGAATTTTGTCAAGTAGAAAAAAATTCCACATCATACACTGAAAGACTTTTTCACTTTTACTCTTTTATTTTTACAAAATATCCAACGTAGTGTGTGTGTGCCATTCACAGCTCAGTGCCACCTCTGAGCCTTCAGCTCCGAGGTCCCGGCTGAGACACGGTGTTCTGTCGCTGGTAGTGGAAACAAGGCCTTTCAAGTGTGTCTGTGAGGAAGATTGAGAGTGTCATCTGTTTGATCTGGAAGAGGTCAAAAAGAGGCTTTTTGTTGTAAAACGTCTGATTTTGTTTTTGGTCTGATGTAAACTTCAGTAGCTCTTCAGAGAGAAATGCGTCTCCTCTGTCGGTATGAGTTACATGCATTTCACTGGATTTAAGGAAACTTGATGTTTAAAGTAAAGATTGCATGTCAGATATATCTTGGAAGTAGGATTGTATTCATACATAATTCGAAATGAAATCGTATCAACTCTTCTGTTATATTTAAAGCTTACTTATTTATTTATTGAATCATTCTTTTATTTATTTATATGTTATTTGTCACAAACACCACAACCCAGTCTTAACGATGATCCTGGTGCAAATCTGAATTTAGGGCTGACAAAGGAATAATTTTTCTCTTTTGTCAGCATGAGAAGTTGACAGAAGACAAGGCGTGATGCCAACACATTATGTAATTACTTGCCAAAACATAATCGTGTCTCTATCAATAATTTTTTGAGCCGTTAAAATGCAAAATGCAGTAAATTTCCCTACTAGTGTGATTTATGGCAACAAATAACATGCAATATTTGTTTTTAAGCCAAAAATAAAAAAATAGGCTACTTAGGCAATGAGTGGAAGGGGAACATTGTCAGTCAAATTCACTATTAGCATTTAGATTTAAATTACATTTCAATTAATTTTTATCAGCTTGCTGTGTAGGGATAAGGACATCCAGATTTGGTTAATTTAGCAATTCCCTTGTATTACTTTAAACTCCAAAAAAATAAAAGGTTCAGTATTTAATTATTGCACCATTTACTTCAGAATGCACCAGATTTTTCAAAACAGAAAAGTATTAACACAATGCAGGGTAATCTTATTACATTGTTTCATGTTGTCATCGTCGCATTTATCACGTAATGCAATGTTACACGCCTTATATTACAATGTTTGCACATGTGCAAATGAATCCCCGACGTCTGATCTGCTCCAAGTTTCATTGGAAGTGACTTTTTGTTTGGTCACACTTTTGCCAACAAAATAGAAAATTCTATAATTGCATATTTAAATGATTGAAACATGCTGTTTCACCAGAGCCACAAGTTTTACTTCCCGCAAGTTTGTCATCTTTCCCAATGACTAACTGTCTTGACCATCCACATGACAGAAGCGCCGTCCCACTGGCCACAGGCTTAGACATCCAGAGGGATCACGGATAAATGGAAGGAGGATGCTTTTTTTCCCCTCTTAATTTCCCACTAATATAATATAAAAAGCTTACAAAACTTACAAAAGCAAACCACTCCATCAGATAAAACAAAACAAGATGGACTACAAGGAGTCGTGTCAAAAAACTCCCAGGAGTACTTCAAAGCAGAACCCCAAATCAAGTATTTCCAGTACTAGGAAAAGGCATTTATAGCTTGGTTACAAGAAGTGCATTTACCAAAATTATACTCCCTTTTCTAAGGTTGAGATGTTCCAAATTTGCGATCAATGGCTTTAAACTGAGGCTCCTCCCGAAGCATCAGGATGATGAAGGCCTCCGATTTAACCCTATCAGTTTTACACCTGCAGCCATGCCTCCCTGAGGAGTCTGCTGCTTTCATGGGGGGAATTAAGACCCCTTCTTCTTCCAGAAAAACTAAATAATTCCAGGCATCATTAGGCCAGAAATAAACCGGGAGGTGTTCAGTTGTGGGTGTTTCTGAAATGAAGCTTGATCTTGATTGTCCCGCAGCACCAGTTTACTGACAAGACAGAAAGATAGATTCATCAGTTTCATTTTGAAATAATGCACCTTGCGCTGGAAAAGCCGTCTTCACACGTGATCTAAATTAGTCACACATTTTTTATAAAAAATTATTTTTTCATTTCTTTTATAAAAGTGCTTCATTTGCAGCTACAAAGGAAGAGAAGCACCGGGGGAGAGATGTCTCAAAAACAGACGCATATGCAGTTCTTAACCCGGGTGGGGCAGCAGCCGGCTAGCCGTCACAGGACAATGAGATTTTAAATAAGTTAGAGCGCTTGCAGTTATACTACGTAAAGGCAGTGGCCACTCTTATTTATATCCCTCCGTAAATGGAGTTAAAAAAAGCAAATGGTCGTTTGCCCTGGTGGATAAGAAAATAACCAAAGCCAGGGCGAGGATTAGGATTAGGATTTTGGGAAAGGTAAGGAAATGTTTGGAAGTGCAAAGCACTTTTATCACAGGAAAAAACATCAATGATTGAACTGAGCGAAAATTTCAATAGCTGGCTGTTTAAAACCACTCAGCGCTTGAGATTACCCTTGAACTTTCATCTTGGAGAAACTCGCACTACATAGATGCAGGGATTTCCTCAGGTGGGGAAATGCAGGAAACCCCTTTGGTCTTCAAGTATCGGCCCTTCATTACCAAGGAATTCCCTCACTCATTGCCATGGTGGCCATTTCCTCAAAAAATGTATTCATAGCAGTGAAATAACGTGTGGAAAAGAAGATACAGGCCTTATCAAAGAAATTTTAGGGACTGAGAGAACCTTGTGGAAACAATGACCAACTCAGACTATTTTTAAGAAGCTAATGGTAAATACTGTCAAGTAACATGAAATAATGATGTGAGTGAGGTGTATCTAAAAGGCATGAAGTCGTAGCTTATAAATAAGCACAGCAAAGTGCCATTTGTATCCAAGAAACTGGGATGTCTAGAGATTTTACCTCCAAAATAGAACCCGGAGGGGAGAGATTTCAAGAATGCGGGGACAGAATTCTCCTCTGGACAAGTGATTTGACTTTATCCCTGTTGATCGTATGTCCTGACATCTTCAGAATGAAGCGGTAAGATTGGAAAGACGGATTCCGTCTAAAATCAGTGAATAGCACACCATGCACACCTGGGTGATTCCTAATTTTTATGAAAAGAAGCTCTGTTATATGAAAAATGTGGTGAGAGGGGATAAACATGCCTTACGCTGGGCAGCAACTTAAAAGGTTAAGATTTATCTCTATTAGTGAGAACAGAAGATACCGGATTATTTTGACCCATTCTACAAAGTTCAGCCCAAATCCGAAACAGATGTCTATTTCAACTTGCTGTATCTTCAAATTGTGAAACCGTAAAAAAAAAATATATACATATATATATATATATATGTGTAGAAAAATAACTTCATAACTTCAATATAACTGTGCCATAGATTTCAGACTCATGGTGTCAGAATCACGAGCGCAAGCGATAAGAGTCTCAATATTTCAGGAATATGACAGAGCTCCAAAGGTATCGCAGCTAAAGTTTGAGACCATTTAGCGCCAAAATTCTGCACTTACTATATCCATGGCAACCTCTGTCTGCACTTGAACCCTTCAAGCTGATTCAGATCAGTCATGTTTTAATTATTTTGTTTTTGCAAATTTATGATCACAGATGGTTCGCATTTGGTCTTTTCAAAGAGAATATTTTGGTCAGACAAGATAAAGATCCATTTCACTGAAACTTGTTCTCTGGACAAATGTTTTTTCTTTCGTCTTCTGGATCAAAATTGTATTCTTTATATAGATTACTTAAATGTCAACCACTTCTGTTTGTTGATAGCTGTAAGGGGCTTGGGTTGTTGCAGTGCATTTAGGCCTGATTGAATTAGAAGAGCGCGGGGCACCTCGAGAGACTCCCAGGACACAGCCCGCACTTAAACAGCAATTGTGTTTGGGAAGTCGCTATGTCCCACACTTTTATTTATTTATTTAATTTTCAAGCCTCAGAGAGAGAGCAGTTGAGAGATGAAATGTTTTCAGCAGATACAAGTTTGGATGAGCGGAAAGGGTAATATCACTTGTGCAATTTGTCAGCACAGGGCCACTGCCATGAACTGTGTGAGTGTCTCAATCTGCTCTTTGCAGCGGGATCATAATTGTATACGATCTATATTATACTCGTCTTTTTTCTTTTTCCAAAATTGGCCTCAGCAATGTTTCAATTTGCCAACTGTACTTTATATGCATTCCTTATGCAGACCGTAAAAAGAGGAAGTGATCCAGGAGCTATAATACTTTGACCCCCCAATTCCCTACCCCGCCCACCCAACCCGGCCCCACTCCCTTGACCCCTTTGATGGGTTTTTCCTTGCCAGTCCACGTAAAACACAAGAACATTTTCATTTGCCTATTAATGTTTTATCCTCCTTTTTCGGGTGTAATTCAAAGACTTCTTTGGTTTATCTTTGACTGGTCTGACTTCTTCTCTGTCTTATATCTGGAACAGACCTCTGTGTCTTATCATCATTATTTTCCCACAGTTTTTGAACTGTATATCGTGGGGTGCAGATTGGGTTGTCATGTTTTCCTATTCCCTTGCTCTCCTTATTTCATCCCATCAGCGGATGGGGTGCAATTTCAGTTACATTACTTCTAGAGTATCCTATTCACATCCTCCCATGCTGAGGCGCAGAATACAAAGGTCCTGATTATATCTCATCGGAGGTGTTCCTCATTATGAGGGTCAGTGAAAGATCAATGCAAATCCTTCAAATTTGTGACATCATGATGTTATGAAAATCACCTATGAGAAGTCAACTCCAGCAGTGACACCACCGTCACTTGACCTAGCCTGCGGAGGTTGTGTCACAACACAGCGCTTTCATCTGGACAACTCTTTAACACAAGTTAATCATCCAAGTAATAAGTTCGAGCATGAATATCTGCACAGGAAGTTTACAGCAGATTAAGAAAAGGTGGCTTTTGTTTCTGGCGTTCCCACTGAGGCTTCGACCATGACTCGCCGCAAGACCAGACTTCACGGTATGGTCCACGGACTTTCTTCATCTCCATAGAGAAGTGTTCTTCAAATAAATCCAGCTTTCACACTGAAGGCTGGGCATGCAAAAACTACAACACGGTGCTGGCAGGACTCTGGTTTGCCGAGTAGCTTATTAAGCTACTATGGCCTGGTCTTAGGGCGTCACATGTAATCAAGACCGGATACAGACGCAGGTCACCAGAGGAGCATGGATTAGAAACCGGGTCTCTGCTGTCTTGTTGCTGGCATTCTGATAGATGATACTGGTAATACTATCTGCAGTTTATTTTATTCACAAAATAACAAATTGATATTGTTGTTCAATATTGCTGAAGTGCCTGAAAGTTTGGATGCTGCCGGCTCAGACATCTGATTATAGTTTGTCTCGTATACTACACGTGTGCAAGATGTTCAAATCTTATTACCTGTGACATGGCAATTGGAAAGGCACCAGAAAATAGAATATAAATAGTATCTGAGCTGTCAGGTGGGAGCCTCTGTCTGCGCAGGAGGATTCAGTACAAATAACAAGAGCGATGCACTTTGGGAGATGAAGACTTACTGAAAGTACAGCTGTGTGTGCGAGAGCAAAAGATATATCATTGTCTATTGTTTTACCAGAATCAAGTATCAGAGGGCTTTTTATGAAAGATTTATGCTCAGACAAGGTATCCAATCGTATCTTTTTTTCCTCAACAAATGCATTTAAACTCATTTTTTGTAGATAAAACAATCCATAATATACAACAGTAACTGGCTGAGGCTCCACTGAATACATCTAGTATAAGCTTCCACACATTTTGCCAAAATTAGCTCTTACTGTATGTTTATTTCTAGATCTTTGGCTCTTCCCAAATGCTACACAATCACATTTGATTTCTTTTGTAAGTACAAATCCTCTCTGGTAAATGTCACACAGTGACAGGCACAAAGTCTGGTCACCACAATTAACCCCGGGGGCCTCTGCTACTGTCACTTCCTCTCAAGTGTATAGACGTTGCAGTGGTTGATAGCAAACAGAAAGAAGGCCAGATTTTAATGTCCTCGTGTCTTTTACTGAATCTGGTATTTCCGCAAAAAACACATTTCCAAATGATAAAAAAGCACAATGATGCATCACTGGATTACTGAAAATGAACAGCTGACTACTACTTGGATCACCAATTTTGCATTCTTACTTGTTTTGTTCATGTGTTTGGAAATTTAAAAACAAGCGTGTGTTTTAGAAACTAATGAGGTGTGATTAACCTGAGTATTTTCTAATTCTTAGTTATTTACAATAAATGATAGCTCTTCCCAAACTGCCCCATTCTACTGCTGAGACATATCACCAGCATAGAATTCAGTCTCTATTTGCTGTTGTTGTTTAGTTAATAGTTATTTGTCATTCAACTGACTATTCTCTCCATGAACAAGGGGCCTACGATATCATGAATCAAAAGTGCAATATTCAAGCCACTGTAACAATGAAACGCGTATAAAGATTTTCATCCCACAGTCCTCTGCTGGTTGTTGAAGGCAGTGAACAATTTTGTTTGACAATATTTAAGGGGGATTCAATAATTTTGCACCCCAATCATCAATCAGCATCACCAGCTTTCTCTCACAAGCAGCAAGCTTAGCCACCAACACACATTTTTGCTGGACTCTATCAGTGCGCAGACAGTATTTCAGTTACCAGTTTGGTCAAAGATCTGGTGTATGAAGCCCTCTTGTGGTCCAAACAAAATATTCATCACTACCTTCATCACTCGATTGCAGTTTGTGAGACACGAAAAGAATATCGAGAAAATGTTGATTTCAATAGCCTGTGTTATTTATAGGAAATTGAGGAGTTCCAGAAAGTTAAATTTGAAATATGCCTGAATGTCATGCAACAGCTCAAGGTGCAGGAGGTCATCTCAGGTCAGGTCACTTTCTTTGATCCAGCACAGAGTTACAAGAACATTTGCTACAAAGGAAGATGGGAACACAATTTTAGACACTGGATTAGAGACAGCAAAAGTTGCCCAAGAGAAACTCGTATCATGGATTAAACAAGGGAAGAAATCTAAAAGAGCAATCAATTTCCCACATGGCCGATAAATTCAGTGGATACAGAGATCAGTGCCATAAAAAACTGCTAAAAATTTCTGTCACAGGTCATTTGGAGACATTTGGATTAATAATCACCACACGTCCGATTTTCAATCTTGACGCAAAACATTGAAACGGTTTTTGTCCCATTTTTCAAATCAACAAAGCCACTATTAATACATGTAATTGCAGAAAATATTATAGAGAGTTGAGAAGGCCGAGCTGAGACGAGTCCCGGGGACACTTCGCGGAGCTTTAATTTTCAGAGCAGCACCTGAATGCAGCATCGACACTTGCTTTATCAACTGTCCAATCAGAACACAGTATGCTGAAGCGTGTGTGCAGCTCGCGCGTGAGTGTAGAATCTAAGACGCGTGAGGAGCGAATCGTCAAGCGATCCGTTCAGACCAGACGAGAGGTAAGATTGTCAAAAACCGAGAGTAATTTCTCGCTTTTGCCTCAGCCACTGCTGCCGTCACGGAAAAAAAGTGTCTTATTTTGACTGACTGCTGCTGAGTTGTATAACAGACACGTTGCTGCGACTCTGATGCTTTTATTCACCCAAAACCTTACGATAGCTAGCTGATATTAGCTTGCCAATTCAGCTAGCAGTGCCTGCCTCCTGTGCCGTTAACAACCAGTTTGTTGATGATAAAAGTCACGGCTGTTTTATAGCGACCCATTATTGAAATAAGCTCTAAACATATTCTTCGAGTGGAACAGTGAAGAAACTGTAAAGCGTTAACCTTTGTACTTGCACTTTGCACGATCATAGCCTATAGCACATTGGCTCGCAGTTTATTGCTCAATAGCTAGCCTAGTTAGCCGAGGTCGGATTTTTGACACCATCCATACTTGATTATTAATAAATGTGTATTACATTGAGGGACGTTTTCCATGTTGCGATTGCTGTTAACTGTGATTCTCTGTCGCTGTCAGTGGCAGTAACGTTCCCCGAATAGGTGAAACGCTACCCTCGGTTGTCGTAACGGTAGCCTAGCCAACTGCCATTAGCCTACGAATGCGTCATCGGCCTGCGCTCCCTTGCACAAACCATGTTGATCGGATGAAGTGAGCTCAGATGGTCTGCCAGTCACTCCCAACTTCCTGCCCATGCTTGTCACATGCTTGTGTGGGGCTCGCAGATAATGAGACATACTCATCGTTTTATTGATGTCAGTCAAAGCTACGTTATGCACATGCTGAAGGGCCACTAATCGGTCAAGTGAGATAAAATCCACACTTGTTTTTCAGTCCCTCTCCACTGTCAGCTCAAAATATGTGAAGAAATTATATACTTACTCTCTACATTCACAAACGTATCTTGTGTATTTTTTTTAATCAGAAGAAACAGCTGCCACTCTAATGGAGGTCAATAAAGGTAATGTTGTTGCATTTTAAATTGCCGAATTGAATTTTGCCCATGATGTATGGAGAGGTTGAATCCCTCTTCCTGATTATTCTATGTTCTGTTTAAGTTATCTGTTTTATACTTTTATCTCTTGAAGAAGTCAGTTGATGTTAATGATGAGAGTTTCTTTACTCACCAATTAGTTTTCAAATACAAGGAATTTGCTGTGGTCTATCGGTGCCTATCCCTGTATGTGTAAACTATTCTGTATAAAGTTTGAATACAAAGAGGATTTTAATTATTAGTAGGATAAAGTTTTGCATTGTTGAATGTTTTAGTAAGATGATCAACACAGTCAGGCATGTGTCTTGTATTCTCAATAATTACAATAATCATAGTGTATGTGTAAAACTTTGGTTCAGCAGGTAAAGGGGAACAAGGAATGCAGAATCCAGGTGGACAGATGGACAGACCTGTTGGCTTTCATTACTTGGAGAGGTCAGTTGAAGTCGGTGAAGATCCTCCCAGTGGCGCTGTCGCATTCATAGAGATGGTTCTAATTAAAACTTCCGAACTGAATAAAACAAAAGGAATATTGTCGCTGGTCATAACAAAACACACAGTTGCCAGACTATTATCATGCCATTCATAAATCAATTTTCTGTTCTGCTTTGCCTACCCACAAGGTTTTGGTAACTAGTAGCTAGCCAAGCTATCCCTTGCTCAACCCAACAGGCCAATAATGATAAAGGCTTATATTCTTTGCACTTTGTTGCAGTTTTTTCCCCAAATACTGTTTGCCTCATTACATCTGATGAGATGTATATAAACATCAAAAACTAGAAATATATTTTGTTTACACCTGTCTTGAATGATAGTTTCATAGTTTTGAGCAGTTCACATCTGAATATTATGTAGAAATTTCCTTTGTAACATCTAAATATAAACTTCATTGGTTTTGTTTGATTTAACACAAAAGAAACCTAGTACAGTTTTGAAAAGTTCAAATAACACTTCACTGTTAATGTGTAAATAAATTCTCATAAATATTTAATCTTTTTTCAAAAAGAAAACAAAAGTTTTCATTTTATACCAACACATAAATATTTAAGCATACTATTAAATGGTGTGATAAGTACACACATGGCTTTTGCATTTCTCCACAAGTGTTTTCAAGCCACTGTGTTTCTTAGCTTCTGTGGTTTGTACTCTCTCATATTTACATATTTATGTACACCATCAAACCTGTTGCTTTAATTCAAATTTAATTTTACTTTTTGAATATTTGTTGTATGCTTAAACTTACACAATTATTGCACAACAGGCACAAGTACATTCTACCTCTGTTGTTTCTATTTCTACCTAACTTATTTGCAGCACACTTATCTTGATTCTAAATGTAAACGCTGGCTCATCCAGACTACTTGTTAAATCTTCTAAATAAATGGAAAAAAATGGGATGAGGCTAATCTTTAAGACCAGATAACTGCAAAACCAACCATGATCCCATGGAGAGGTTTGGCCTTCACATAAATACATTGTATCTTTTTACATTTCCGCATTTAGATAAGGCAGTTTTTTTTCATATAATTCTCATGTTCTCTCTTTGGTAGCATGCTTCCCACTGCCGTGAAGAGGCGAGTGAGTGCCTTGAAAAGGCTACAGGTTCAATGTGCTAACATTGAGGCAAAATTTTATGAGGAGGTCCATGAGTTGGAGAGGAAATATGCTGCCCTTTATCAACCACATTTTGACAAGGTAATGTGAATGGTTTTTTTTTTTTTTTTTTATAGAACTTTTCATTTTTTCTTTGTTTTTACAGTGATAAGACAGGATATTTTTTATCTAGCTGATACAAATAATTGTTGTTACATATCAATAAAAACCTAAACCCTTGGATTTATTAATTTCTTTTGCACCAACAGGAAATATAAAATGTCTCTATGGCCCAGCTAAGGTCAGAGAGACTACATCCGTGGTGCTAAATTGAATGCTACCACGACGAGTAGTCAACTGTTCTTTTGTCAGTCAAGGCTATTTCCAGTGCTAGTGACAAGAACCCAGCCATTCATAGTTGAGGATTGGCAGCTGATATCCTGCAGCACCTGTCAGTTGTGTTTGCATGTGTGTGCGTGCAAGCGAGTATGTGGAAAGGGAGAAGGGTCTATTCTCTGCAAAATGGTTTGGGTCTCAGCATGCATACTGAAAGTATTTCAAAAGAATATGCCACTGTTTACTCACTTTCACGACAAAGACCCCAAACCCTTCTTTACAGTTGTGTGTGTGTGTGTGTGTGTGTGTGTGTGTGTGTGTGTGTGTGTGTGTGTGTGTGTGTGTGTGTGTGTGTGTGTGTGTGTGTGTGTGTGTGTGTGTGTGTGTGTGTGTGTGTGTTAGCGACGAGCCATTGTCACAGGCACAGTGGAACCCACGGACGAAGAGTGTGATTGGCAGGAGGAGGATCCGGTCGAGCCACACAAAGCAGAAGAAGTCGAGCTAGCTGTAAGTCCAGCTCTGATTGGACTATCTTAACTGCATGATTATGTATTAAATTCATCATTTTCATTTGCAATTGGAAAACTTCCTGCAAGTACAAATGGTGGCATTCAGTTAAGACAGCCATTAGTGCCCTTTAAAAAATGAATTTTCATCACTTGTCCTACCAAAAACTGAAAAGTTGAAGTGTAATATTGTAAAATAAAAGTTGCAGAGAAATATTAAATGTGTTTTCTCCCCAGATTAATTCTGTTTTTCAAAAAAAGTCCCATGTTTTTTTATTTGAGTTGTTTCCAAAATTTCAAGACACACACACAGCCATGTGATTTTCATGAGTGTAATCCTAACCAAATTATGGCTGCCAAAGAGGAGGATAATCAGGAAAAGTTGAAAAATGTCAAAACCATAGCAGGCAAACTCTTACTTTTTTGTTAATATGCACACGCATTTTTTTCCCATTGTTAGTTTTTTACGGTCGACTCCACTGTCAGAGTCCATAACTCCCATCTGTTTTGTGCATCACAGTGTTGGTGCTTAAAGCAAAAGGCTTTATGATTTGTTTTCCATGAGAAACAATGGGAACACCGCTGGGAACAACCATGGTCAACATTTTTGTCCTCTTCAGTAAAACAAACAAGAGAAAACACATTTAATGGATGAGGTCAAGTCTTGAAAGAGGAGGGCTGTGAGTTCTAAGGGTGAATTGAGAAACACTGTTCACATTTTTATTTAACTCCTTTTTTCATGAATACAAACAAGGATTTTCGGGGAAAAAAAAATCCTTAATTTTCATGGAAGTTCGTTTAAGGTTTAACGAGCCATAATTGTAAATGAGCGGTGTGTGCTAATGGGTTCTCCGTTCACTGTCTGCAGGAGGAAGTAACGGAAAAAGCTGTTATTGAGGATAAAAAGAAAGAAGAACCCACACCAGAAGGAGACCCGAAAGGCATCCCTGAGTTCTGGCTCACCATTTTCAAAAGCGTGGAAATGCTCAGTGACATGCTTCAAGTACAGTTTACTGATGCTTCATGAACACTTTGGAAAAAATGTCTTCACAACCTGACTGTATGTCCATGCCGTCTCCCAACAGGAACACGACGAGCCCATCCTAAAGCACCTGAAAGATATTCAAGTCAAGTTTTCTGAGCCAGATAAGCCCATGGTCAGTTTCAAAAAAGGCTGTTATTTACAAATCAAAAGTTAACACACTTGTCAGATGCCAGGTGAAATAATCTACTGTTGTCATTCTCTCTCTCTCTTACAGAGCTTCACGTTAGAGTTCCACTTTGAGCCAAATGGTTACTTCAATAACGCAGTCCTCACTAAAGTCTACAAGATGAAGTCGGAGCCTGACTCCGTAGACCCTTTCTCATTTGAGGGACCAGAGATCGTTGATTGTGAAGGGTAAGGACCCCGACGAGCTCGATGTTTATTTGCTTTTCCACTTTTGAGGATTCCTGCTTTGATCCATGCAAAGACTCTTTCCAATCAGCTCCCTTTAAATGTGTTCTTTAGAAATTGGAATGAAAAAGAGGTGTGAGTAGGAGCAGAGCCAAAACCATAGAAACTGTCAGGAGTAGCAAATAGACATGATCTCTTAGCTTCTCTCCGCTCAAATCTGAATCTAGATATTTCAATTGGTGATGTTGTTTGTGGGCGGCACGTTGGCACAGCAGTTAGCGCTTCTGCCTCACAGCAACAAGGTCCATGGTTTGATTCCGACGGGAGGCCCTTCTGTGTGGAGTTTGCATGATCTCCCTGTGTCTGCTTGGGTTTCCTCCGGGTTCTCCAGTTTCCTCACACAGTCCCAATAGCATGCAGAAGACCCTAAAGTGCCCAGCCGTGTGAATGAATGTGACTTGTTTTGTGTCTGTATGACGCATGAATGGTTGTTGTCTTTATATGTAGCTCTGTGATGGACAGGTGACCGGTCCAAGGGTGAACCCCGACGGGTGGGTGGCTAGTGAATGAATGAATGTACCGTGTTTTCTGGACTATAAGCCACTACTTTTTTCCCACGCTTTGAACCCTGCGGCTTATACAATGATGCGGCTAATCAATGGATCTTTCTTTGCTAATGGCTGTCAGGGGGCTCTCTAGCGAGAGTGCAAAAACGAGACAGACCCAAGAGGTCGATGCAAAGAAGAAGGTGATGCTAGTTTTTGGTGCACTCAATGCATAACGCAGCACGACACACATTTTTTTTCACACCCTCATCATGGAAAGCACACGAAGAAATGCATTTGATGCAGCTTTTAAGATGAAGGCAATCGATCTGTCTATCCAGGAAGGAAATAGAGCTGCTGCCCAAAAGCTTGCCGTTAATGAACCACTCGACATCAGTGTGAATCGTGCATTTAAAGGGGCACTCCGAGGTGAGTGGGAGGCTTGGATGACTGGTGGCGAGAAATCATTAAAAAAAAAAAAAACTGGCCACATGCGAAGAGCATCCTTTTCTGAGGTCTTCCAGTGGATCCTCATAGCGTGGAGCAGTGTGAAAGAATCCACGCTCACCAACGGGTTTCGAAAGGCTGGACTGCTGCGTGAAGAGAACAGCACAACTTCAGAGGTAACTTTACCTTGAGATGAAAGTGACATTGCGAGCGACACCGACAGAGAGACTGAAAAGGTGTGTGTCGGAGATTTTCCGAGGCTCTTCAACTATGACGCCGAAGAAGACTTCAGTGGTTTCAATGCACAGGACGAGGATGAATAGAGCGTTCAATGTCTTTTCTGTTTTGTTTGATCAGCCATTTTACTGCCGTGTTACAGTTACCATTAGGAAAAAAATCAATTTAGGTATGTAAATAAACATTTACAAAATATGTCTGTGTAAATATCTCATTTCACAATGTGGATACTGCGGCTTATTATCCTGTGTGGCGAGTATATGTTAAAAAAAATAAAATCAGAAAATTGAATGGGTGAGGCTTGTATTCTGGTGCGTTCCATAGTCCGGAAATACGGTAGTTTGTGTCCCCCTCCCATCTTGTGGACTGGTCTGGATCAAGCAGTACTCCCTGGTTTATTCGGGGCGGAAATAAGTTTTTGCTTTTGTACGTCTCACACAGCTGCCTACTCTTCGCACCTTTTTTCAAAACTTTCCTTTTTTGCCTAATTTCCTTCTCTGCATCTCTAGATGTCAAATAGATTGGCACAAGGAGAAGGATGTGACGGTGAAAACGATCCAAAAAAGGCAGAAGCACAAAGGCCGTGGCACCGTCCGTGTAGTTGCCAAACAGGTTCCCAACGACTCATTCTTCAACTTCTTCAACCCCATCAAAGGTGAGAATGCACACCCAAATTAGACGCACCCAGCTGTGGATGGCTGTACTTAGTCATCTCACCGCGAACAATTATGTAAACCCTTTGCTGGATTTAATTCTTTGCAGTCTGTGTGTACCATTTCTTGACTTGTAAAATGAATACATCATGGGTTATAACACAAGCGGGGAAGCAGCTCAGAGCAGGGGAGTGATACTGAAACATGACCTGCCAAAAGAACCGCTGTCTGTGATAATGAGGTTTCAAAAGAGTGCTATATTTTGATCGAGTGGCTCTTTTTTGACACTCTTGAAGGCAACACACACAAACTAGAACAGTAGTCCCTGCATTAAACTCAACTCAACAGCAGGTGTCCCCAAAGTACTTATTGTGCGACGGACGCGCCAGGATGTCTGAATTTCTGCGGTCATTTCTACCAGTCAAGTGTTAGTGTCAGTTCCATCCATCCGTGGATGGATACAGTTATGGGATATAAGCCAATTTGCCATGTATTGTATATCATGTCAGGGAAAATAAACAGAATTGACTGCTGTGATAACTGCAGATGGGTTTTTATGTAATCTGCAGCTAAGTACAGTGAAAGGTTAATAAACCAAAATGTGAAATGTTTTACCTCTACAAGCTACACTCAACAAATCAGGAATCCTCAAAACATAAAGTTGACTATCAGGATCTTCCTCTGGAAATGTTGTTGGGCCCAGTGGAATTGACGGAGTTGGGCGGCAAAACAACCTACCGATGGCAAAGTGAGGGGTACGGCCTATCGATGGGGTCATGGAAACAAGATTTTTTCAATGAGACAATTTCTTGGTTTCTGCTCAACCAACATCTGACGTCAACCCCCTGCCAACCATTCTGAAATTTTTGCAAAGTTGTTAAAAAATCCCATGCTGTTGTGTAAAAAGAAAAAAAAATCTGAAGGAATTTTGGCAATCTGCCTTTCTTTATCCTGTGTCCATCACTGACAAGGTGCAACATCGTGTCAACTTGGGATTGTGGAGGCGTTTCTTCTGACATTTTTGTCCCTTAAAGGATCAAGTGAATTCGAACCAGCTGATCCCAAATCTGTTGTTTGTTTTGAATGTAGCTGTAGTTTTAACTGTAGCCTTTCAGTCATTTATAAATAATGTGTGTATGCGTTTCTTTTTTATTCACAGCCTCACCAGATGAAGAAATGGTGAGTAGAGTGTGACTTATCCATTTCTAATATCACCTTACGCATGATATTTCTCTACCGATGGGTCAGATTTGTAGCGGCCGTCTTGACGTGGGCTCTTCTCCTTCCACAGGACGAGGACTCTGAGGTCACTCTAGCCACAGACTTTGAAATTGGTCATTTCTTCCGTGAGAGAATAGTTCCCAGGGCCGTGCTGTATTTCACTGGCGAGGCCCTGGAAGACGATGAAAGTGTGAGTGTTTCGTTTTTTGTTTGTTTGTTCTTCTCCTCGTAACCTGCTCTGTTATTTAAATCCGTGTTTACAGCCACAAACCTCAAAATTAAATGTTAAGAGGCTGGGAATCAACACAAAGGCTGAGCACCTGATTACTGTCGTACCTCTTTCTTGTTCTTTTTTTAATGCAGTTTGATGATGAGGAGCTGGAAGAAGGAGATGAAGAGGTATGTAACTCAAGTTTTAGTCGCAAACATAATTAATTAATGTATGTGACAAGTGCTACAAGTCCAATTAAAGGTTGTCATTTTTCATTAGACTTGACTTTATAATTTACAATCTTTCTATTTCCCAGGAGCAAGATGATGATGAGGACGACGACGATGATGAGGGAGACGTTGACCCAAGGGTTTGTATCAATTTTGGTTATTTTCATATGTGTGTTTGTGTGTGTGTGTGTTTGCCTTTATATATATATATATAATTTTTTTTTTTTTAAATTATTTTTTATTTTTTAGCGGAATGAAATTTCTGTAACGAAAGACACAATTGATTAATTCTGATAAGACAACTTGGTCCCCAGACATTTGAATGACAGCTGGTGTTATTTATCCTCAGGTTTATATTTTGGTTGTAGTATGGACCCAGTGTTATATTTACTAGCCCATACATCACCACCCTCTGTGACAGCAAGGGTGAATTTGACGCTCACCTGATGAAGAAGCACGGACTGCTGTGTACAAAATAATTGAAAAACGGTATTCCTGCCTCAAAGGCCGTAGGAATACTTTTTTTTTTTTTTTTAAGAACAAAGAATAGCAGGGCTCCTCCCTGCAGTATCCAATCACCTTATTAACCAAACTAAACACGAGAAGTTGCACATGTTCATGACTAATTTTAGGGAGGCCAACTGCAAAAGAGGCTTCTTTCAAATATCAGCCTGCCACCTTGCATTGGCTCCATGCTCTCAGGCGTACGCAGAGATCCTGCTCGTGGCCGGGGGAAAGAAAACGCCTTCTTTTATTGGCTCTGTCCGTGTTTTCTCCTTAAATGCCAGGAGAACTGCATACAGAACAGAGTATAATACAGGACACACCTGACAAGAGTCTGAAGAAAAGCCCTTTTTTCACTAAAAGTAATCAGTCATAAAATAAAACTGTGCGAGTCAGAAGATATTTAGGGCTTTATTGGTACACTGGTCTCGCCACAAGAACAGTTTAATTATTAGAGAGACCCAGTAATTTTCTAATTTAGCTTGCCAGATTGACCAAACTTAATGGTGTACACTCAGCAATGACTTTTTTTTGTTGTCAATTTGCCATTTCATTGTGATTGTGACCGTTTTAATCCATTCATAATGTTGTCTCTCCCTTCCCTGGACTCCCTTCCATTACAGGCATAGTCAATCATTCTCACCCAATGCATTTCTAGGTAAGGAGGACAGGGTCCCCTTACATTTCTCATTGACCCAGGTGTAATTTTCTGGCTGCCTTCTCTTTCACTGCATTTTTGATCTTCCCTGTTGTTCAGTTGTGTAGACGACTCACTCCTCTGGATAGACGCGCCCTATGATCTCTCCTGTCCCCTTGTGCTCGTTTCCATCTTTACAAACCCGAGCCAGACTCTTAACATCGTCTGACTTGCTGTCCCTTTTCGGAATAGAGGCGTTTCCTTTTCTAGCTTCCTATTAACCTTCTGGAATTTGCCATTGAATCATCTGTGGTTTGAATATGTTTACTGATATGGTTGTCTCTCTACCTCCTTCCCCCGTCGCCCGCAGAAAGAACAGCCCCAGCCTGCTGAATGCAAACAGCAGTAGCCATGGTGATCAGAGGACATGGAGACCTGCTGTCATTTAAAACACTTCTTCAGCAAGTCCCCACCCTTCTTACAGGCTCCACCCTTTCTTGAACTCTCATCTAATTGCAATAGGACACAAACCAACCAGTGTTTCTCCAATGTGCATGATTATTTTTTCTTTCTTTCTTTCTTTGGTCTCTCGCCTATCTCACCCTTTCTTGTTTGGCTCTCATTCACACTCTAAAGTGGAAATGACTGTAACTAAAGTACACGGCCTAACGCAAGCAACCGATTGGTGTCGAGGTGGAGCAGGTTTCTTCTGCCAGGAGTCTCCGAACTTCACCAAACAGAAAAGGGAGGAAAGGAATTGATCCCTACATGAGTTTTCACAGAAATAAATCTGTTACTCAGGGTTTTTTAATGCCAACAAGATAAATGTTAGCTTACCATGAAACTGCTGAACAAATTAGATATATCCTTTCTCTGGGGTTGCTGAAGTGTTTTTCTTTCGTTATGGTGTTTGTTTTTTTGGGGTTTTTTTAGACCTATAATTTGTCGACTTTAAATTTTCATATTTTTTAAGCTACTCATGGTCACGCCATTAGACTATTTATTCTCATGTCTTGCAGCTATATCAAGTGGTGGGTTTTTTGGGAACCCACCTGAAGCCCAGCCACAGTTAGAGGCTTCCTTCTCATTGGCTCACATCTGCATTCAGGTTTTACAGGCTGACAGAACATAAATATTGCCAAGCTGTTGTTTTTTGTTTTCCTTTTTTTTTTTTTTTTTTTTTTTTTTTTTTGTCGTGTTTTTTAAAAGGGTAATAAACACAGGGGAGTTTTGTTGTGGGGGCGCCCGGCGGGGGGGGTGGGGGGGGGAAAGGATATATATGGGGGAGTGGGGG
>CAAKHD010013511.1:249738-260061 GCA_901007705.1 Fistularia tabacaria
GTCTTCCTTGTTTTGGAGGTTCTTTCCCACTATTTTAACTCTTTTTTTTTGTTTTTTTTTTTTGCTTTATATTTTTTTTTTTTTTTTTTTTTTTTTTTTTTTTTTTTTTTTTTTTTTTTTTTTTTTTTTTTTGTTCGTGTTTTATCAAAATGTAATCAAAACACTGAAGAATTGTTCTGCTCAGCCACAGCCAGGCGTATTGGGCGTGACAAGCATCTAAATTGAGCACTTGAATGACAGATGCAGCGGGCCTATGAGGACGCACACAAATGGTCTCTCCCCGGCGTCTGATGTCTGCACCTGTTTTTCTCCCATCAACCCTTGAATGCTCTTAAACCCGGGTCAACAAGCTGAAAAACAATCCTTATGGTTTAAGTAATTTTCAAGTTGCTTTTTTTTTTGTTTGTTTTGTTTTTGTCAGGATTTCTGCAACCCAGTCAGTGAATGAATCGGTCAGTGAATGTTCTGCTCACTGCGTCCGACCCTGAACCCCTTTTTGTCAAGAGAGCACTTCAAGTGTTGATCTGAGTCTTCAACATTTCTGATGCCAAAATAACAATGAAAGAAACTTTGTTGGCTTAAGTTTCTTGCCAGATGTCATTAACACAGTGTAATCTAATACTGCGTTTGAAGTTGGCTAATATATAAATATATAGATATATATAAATGTTTCTGTTGTTTAATGATTCAATAGGATGCTTGTGGGAAATAAATGGAACACATTGCCAATGTATTTTTTACGCTCTTGCATTCTGACCCTCCTGCCGCCGCCTGGTGGCCGCTAACAGTGACGTCTAAATGATACCCATCCCTCCCCCAAAAGAAGATTGTAGATCTTGTTGGACAGATCCCAGAGCCACGACTGACCTCTTCAAGTCTACCATATTGGGTCGTGCGCTAGTAATGGCCTTAACTGGTTCGTATTCACAATTTGTTATTCGGGCAAGATTTCTTTGCAATTTGTACAGAGTTAGTTAAGATATTCTATTAAAAGTTGTGCAACATCAGTGTGTTTTGTTTTTTTTGCCTTCATTCGGTGCTTGTGTGTCACGCTAGATTCTAACTAGCCTGCAAGCGGTGGGATAATGGATAGGCCACAACCTGAAGAAAAGCGCTAGTCTATCAAAACTCACTTGTTCATCTAATCTTCTTTGCCATTATGTTTGAGTGTCCATGCACAGTAGATGTCCACAATGGCAGACCGTCTGTCACTGAATAACGAGATGTCCTGGACGGCTCGGCCAGCTTCAGGCTTTCAGGTGTTCTGTTGCAAACAGTGCCTTGGTGTTGATGTCTGGATTTGTGTCCACAAAAGCCACTTTTCCAGAAATTGAGAATTCAGTTTATTGATAATGCCTTGATGTTTTCACACTACATGAATGGGTGTCTGTCACTTTACATTAGGTGTTCACTCCCGAATGAGGGACAGATAATTCCTAGAGGTTTAGGATTTTTTTTCTTCATGTCTTCTGTTGAGCCATGAGTCAAGTTATCGCTCCGTCTGCTTGACCGATGGCACCGAGTGAAAGTTTAAGCCTCTGTCACAGACTTTAAAATTTTTCATCTCAATAGGTTTGTCAGGATTTTCAAGCATGCAGCAAAGACTTTGCTATGTTTGTTGAAACTTGGCCTGATCATCCCGGTTTGAGACTCCGGGCGGTTCATGTATCTGATGCCAAAGTGTTGAGGATTGACAACTCTAGTTTTGGCTAATTCAATTGTCTGTCTTCTCCCAGGTTTGAAACCTTTATTCTTGTTTTGACTACCAAGCTTGTGCATTCCGGTTCTCCGGCTGGGCTCTCGGTTGATCTAAAGCACTGCTTGAGATGCTAAATCCTGAATTAAAATAACCCAGGCTGCCATTGTATACTATATTTAGTTAAACAACAGCAACTGTCACCAGTCTTAACTTAATTATTGTAAAATTTAGTGGTGAAGTCATTGTCAGCCTGGTATTGCCACGCGCATCACATCACTGTTTTGCCGAGGTCATGCGGTTTGATTTGGAGCCGTGAACCAACGGGTCAAAGATGGGGAGGCAGCAGGGCTAAGACTAAAGACAATCAGCAAGTCTTTTCCAAAAAAATGTACAATGTACTTTTAGTGTCATCAGACTGATTTAAGTTCTTTAATATGGAGTCGTCATGTACCATCTAACTTTATTGCCCGGATTTGTAAATGAGAGAGGGAATGCTTGTTTGACTGTATACGTGGCCATGTGATTGATTGGACCGGTCCGGTGTGAACCCCGCCTCTCACCCAATGACAACCGGGACTGGCCCCAGCGACCCTAACTGCATGAAAAGCGGTATAAACAATGAATGAATGAAAAAGCTCTTTAAAACCCCCAAAGTTATTTTGTTCTACCACTTGTAAATGCTGAGGATTTGTCTGTCAGATACTAAGGTTAGAATTAGAATAGAAGGAACATAGGGTGACTTGCTGGGCCCGCTGGGTCTTGTATCCATGACATCACTTCCTGGGTAAACACAGTAGGGCAATGAAGGCTGCTGGTACAAATGCGACTTTTTTTTTTTTTCATTTGGCATCAGGCAGCAATGAATGTCATGAGTATTTGGTGCAGTGAAGTCGTCGCAGCATGCTGTCATGAGAAGGGTGCAACCTCGACTTCCTCGCAGACGACACGGTGGTTTCCAGGCCGGAGGAATTTGCTTATGGTCTGCCCAACATCAGGCGAGGCAAGCAGAATGTCAAGCATTCCGTCTTGCAGATAGAGAGAGGACACACTCTTGTATAAGAGACTCTTGTTGTGCATTATGGGAAATAATGGCTGAGTGCCGCTGAGCCGCTGGTAGAGGATGGAAGCAGGGTGTCCTGGCAACCTGAGTTTCAAGTGCTGAAAGATTGTTTCTTTCTTATCCTGTCACCTATTTCAGCGACACTTTCAGCTGCCCGGGTTTTTACCTCTGTCTTCGTGGCGGGAGAAGTGGCAACATGTGAAAACGGGAGGCTCCGTCCTGAAAAAAGAAACCCAAACCGATAACGTTATCAGGATGATAATCCTTTTTTAATGTTGAGAAAGGCGGAAGCAGATAGCTCCTGACTGCAAACCGGAGTGAATTTCTCTCCTGTCTCAAACTGTAAGTTGTGTGATTTGGAACAATGTGCTATTCATGTTACTGTGTGGGGGTTCGACCATCGCCTCGCTGTAACAAGGAGTCCGATTGTGTGTGAACATGGAGAAATGGAGCTGCACCGGGAGTCTGCCCTTTGCGCTTCATAGCCAAAATGAAGATCCGAAGCAAAAATTGCCTTTATTTCATACCCTCAGGATATGAAGGAGAATTATATTTTTAAGTTATGAAAGATGTCTATCAGACAAACAAATCGCTTTGGCACAGATTTGGGAAAATTCATTTTTTGGACACCAAATGAAACAAAGAAATCAGACAGAAACTGACTTATTACCCTTCTGGAACGAAGAAAATACACCGTGAACACAAAATTCAGACCACAGGCAGATCTGCTGTGTCATTTTGGAAAGGTGTCATGATGGGATGTGGAGTGGGCGGTGGGATGGATACATGCAGGGGGGCTCGTCACACGAATTAACTAATTTGCTCTTTTTGAATGCACAGGGGAAAATAGGGGTGGGTGTGGAAGAGGGGCACCCCCCCCGTTGCCCGGTGCACGCTCCCCACACGTGTCTGTGTGCAAGGGAGCGAAAGGAGATTTAATTAAGAGGAGAGAAGACGACGCGGTCCAGTGCAGACTCTTCGCAACAAAGGCGAGTATTCATGCTGTTGGGATTATCCCTGAATGATGCCATCCTCCACCGTGTCATCTTCCTCCAGCCGAGTCTTCATCCCCCCCCAGCTGCAGCTGCACCCGCCGGCCTCTCCTTGGCTCCAAGGTGCTTTTGGCAGCACTTCTATGGGTGTGAGAGGACAGCCAAGGGTGTGTGTGTGTGTGTGTGTGTGTATGACCACAAACAGGGTGTGGGTTCTTTTATGTGACCCCGCGGTGGTCGGAAGTGATGCGAGTCAGACGGAGGTCCAGAGAGAGAAGGAGCTTTATGGAGCTCAGCTCAAGATGATGTTGAGAAACGAGTGAGCTGCGCTGGAAGAGCAATAAAGAGTTCATTACCCCTTGGATCTGATCATTATGGGATATCGCTACCTTTTTATCTGTCTGTAAGGTGTCAGAATACTGGATCTGAATATCATCATCTACAGGAAGGTTTCAGATTGTGTGGACTTTTATCAAAGTCAAGTCAGATTCTTTTTTCATGGTGCCAAATAACAACACATCCTCGTAGAGCAGGTCTGGACCGCTCTCTTTAAGATGATTGACAGCAACCCATTAGCAAGCACTTGGCGACAGTGGCGAGGAAAAACCGACCTGCAGAAGCCTTGGACGGATCCGAGCTCAATGCGGGGGGGGGGGCTTCTGTCCCGACCGGTTCGTGTAGAAAGGGAGAGAATGACAGAGATAGAAAACAAGAGCGTGATAGAGACGGAGGATATGAGGGTTGGGAGGGACAGGCGCAAATGATCTTTTAGTAAGAACAGCAATAGTGCTTACCAATACAAGGTTCTGGAGACACGATGCAATACAAGCTGTAATATTCCTGAAAGAAATAATGGAATAATGGCGGGCACCTAGCAGAACCGCTGTAGTAGATGAAGTCTGTGAGGTCACCATCATGCATCGATAAAGGGACGTGAGAACAGACAGGGTAGGAAGAGTGGAAGGAATGAGAGCAGAGTAAACCTACAGCAGCATAACTAGGGGTTAGCCCGGCCCCAACTCTAGGTTTTCTCAAAAAACAAAGGTTTAACCCTGTTCTTAAACAAAGACAGGGTGTCAAAAATTCTCTTTTAAATGGCCACTTTAAAAAGTCCTAGGAAAACAAAATCATTGTAGAGAAAATCATGTCAGTCGGCTACCTGTACACACACACACGCGCACACGCACGCGCACAACCTCCTGAATGGCCTGAGTGTTTTGGGAGGCCCTGTGTAACCTAGTTTCAGCGCTGTTAGTCGACGGGTTCTAACATGTCGCAGACCGATGTGTTGTGAGAAGGTGGCGGCGTCTAGGTATGATCGCTTTAAGTCTTACTTGATGCACACTGTAATAGTTTCCTCTGAGCTTTCACTGTGACACAAACACATGGAAATACAAAAAAACACCCTTGCTGACACCTGCCATGACCAAACAAGGTAGTTGAAGGTATTTTTGCCATGTTTAGACACAGCAATTCATTCTGGGAGTGCACGGGAAGCCCGGGGTTTTCGAAGGCAGGCGGGCGTCCTTCCCTCCAGGGTGTTCGGTGTCATTTCCTCAAGGTGGAGGCCAAACACACAGACATACTCACACACACGCAAATTGGCATAAAAGTAGCCGTAAGAAACGCCTTTCTGGTTTTGAAATAAGCATTTCGAGGAGCTGATTTCTGACCAGAAGACAAAAATGTCATTTAAAAGGCCAAATGGAGATTGTATAAACATCCCCTGTGTCGTAAGACATTCCTGCATTTTGATACAGCAAAATGAGGTTTTGGCCCGTTCCTCTCCGGAGATAGACTCCAGTTATGTTTATCTACAATTCTCATCCAATCCTTTAATCCTGTTTGTTTTATCCTTACCCAGCCGTTACCTCTCTGCCAAATATGTGTGGGACCGACTTCTCTACCAATCACAGCGGGGCACCGAGCGGCGCCGATTCATGAATGAACAAGGAATGAGGTGCGGTGAGTCCAACCTGAATCACGCTCCTTTTGTCAATATAAATAAGGTTATGTAACATCTCGCACAAAATATGTTCACTTGCTGCATCTTTCTATTGCGTTAAATCATATATTCCAACTTGAACCGGTTGACTATTAAATTGTTGATATTTGTTTCTGCACTTTGTTATCATATCCGTCAAATTTTCGAGGCAAAGGATGGAAAGGTCGTAAAAGCGGCGTGTTTCAAAGTCCGTCCACGTTCCTGCTTTCTCCCGAGATTAGTTTCTGTTCCGTGGAAAGACTCCGGCTTCATCACTTAAGCTGCAGCGAAGCTCTTCAGACAATGGAGCGAACACTGCATTCCTTACTCTGAGAGCCGGTGGCGCTGAATACCTGCCATTGTTTGCAAGGTCATCTTAACGCTACCGAAATGCTGCCGTCTCAGATCCACCCAGTAAGTCACATCCCATAACTGCCAGCACGCCGGGAGGAAGTCAAACACCTTTGTGCTGAGATATGTTGTAATGAGAGGTGAAAACATTCGGAACAATCATTAACGGCCTGACATTCACACGCTGTAGCCTCTTCTGCACAATTGTGATCATTATAAAAACAAAGGTTTACATTCTGTAACTGCGTGAAATTCATGATGTTAATTTCCTTCAGAGAATCAAAAAATAATAGTGTGAGACATGCAACCATTCCTGTTGCTGATCGACTGTTATGATCATGTAATTACCTGGGATTAACAGGTTGTGTCCGTTTAACAAACACAGAAGGAGGAGGCCTCCTGTGTTTAACTGCCAAACTTATGAAATAAAAAGGCCATTTAGAAAATGTTGGTATATTTTTCAGATTTGAGATTATAAAAGCAATTTTTTTTTCTTTAAAGAAACAAAACTCTCAAGACTGAGCCGACCGAAGATAGAATTTCCACGGCCATCCCATCCCCCATCCAATCTCCCGCTTAATTCGCAAATTCAGGGCCCATCACTGATCTGTTCGTTGCCTGAAATTACCTGTTAAGGACGATATCTATAACAGGTGAGTACGTTTTACACTGAGCTAATAGAACTTAATGTCTCATAATCTATAATCATTATTTCATCAGGCGGGGAATGAACGCGCAGGATGGGTTGAACCCTTCCAGTCGTTGTGGAAAGTGTGTGTGATGATGTGTGTGAGGAGGAGTGAGATGTATCTTTGACTACAATTAACTTTTTAACCATGCGCAGACATGGAGTTCACACACACACACACACACACACACACACACACACACACGCACGCACGCAGCGTGAAGTGAAGGGCATCTATTTTCTTGCCTTAACGTCAGGAAAAAAACACAATATTCCAAAAATGTTTGTACTGCACACCCAATATCCTCCACCTGCTGGCACGTTGATTCAGCTTTAATGAGTTTATAATCCATGAGTCATGAGGAATTTCTTTCTGAAACTGTCTTCCTTTACCATATGAATTCAGTGATGCACAATTGTGCACAAAAATGTCAGTAATACGACAATGTGAGGCCTATTTGTTACTAAAGTCAGGCAGCAGTGTGCATGTTTTCATACATGTGAGGCCAGTTCTAGGTAATAAAGCTGTAACAATTTAGCAATTCTGCTATAGTTGTACTAGCATGTGGAATAATAAGGCGGTAAAGATAGTAATCTTGGATGAAATCTGAGTACTCCCCGCGCCATCACTGGCTGATGTGCGAGCAAGGCCTCGTTGTCAGAGGTCAGCTCTGTTGTTTGTCCCTGGACGATTGTTCCCCCGGCCGCGGGTTCGACTGCGTGCTGCCCGTCGGCCATTTGTTCTTTTTCCCACGCTGCTGAATGCCAGCGTGGCCAAAGACACACGCGCGCGCAGCTTATCAGAACAATGCCTGGAATAGCTGCGGAGTCTCGTCACAAGGGCATGTCAAACGAGGAGCGGGGAGGCCGACGGGTGCGCGTGCGCGGCCGGAGTCGTAAACGTGTCACGCCGTGCAGCTGTGACCCGCGGGCTCTGCTCTACTTGTCAGCGGCTCATCACGGCCGGCTTGTCCGCGGCCCATCACAGAATGAGCCCTTCCTGCTGTTCCTCAAAATAAGTGCTTTGCTTTCAAAGCACTGATCCATCAGGTCTCCTTTGCATCATTAATGCATCTCTGCTGATAATCTGCCCAGGAGTTCATTCATTTTTTATTCAAGTCAAATTTGCAGTCGTCTTGGGGCCTTCGGTTTCTGAATAAATGTTGACTTTATGCAACCAGACCAGATTTATTTATCTATTTATCTCATAATCAGTGGAAAATCAGGAGTATTAGTCACTTCTGACAACTCGGCCTATTTCTTTGCATATATATGACCTTTGATTTATTTTTTTCTCTCAAACGAAGCGAGGCTCTCATAATCTGCGTCATTTGTGTGTGTGTGTGTGTGTGTGTGTGTGTGTGTGTGTGTGTGTGAGTGTGTGTGTATGTGTGTGTGTGTGTGTGTTTGTTGGTGAGACAGCCGGGGGCGTGGCTGTTTGCAGAGTCCACACCTTCTTATTTCTTCTCTTTAGAATACACTGTTCTATAGCCATGATTCAGGGGATTTATTTGATTGTCTGGAGGATCAACAAACACAAACAACTAAAACTCCAAATAATAATTTTGTCTTGTTCGACTCAAATTTAACAATGTTGGCAAGGTTGCCCGAGTTCACGTATTTGTATTTTTATTTTTTTATTTTTTTTTAATGGGATTTGAATCACAGGGAAGTGGATAAACTGTTTCTTGCCCCGACATGCAACAAACTGCAGGGACCTTTCTGGTCCTTCCACCTGCCGTCTCGTCACACCAATGTGCCCTTGGCGAGGACGCTCCATCTCTCTGGAATAAACAGAAAATAAATCTTAACGAGCTGTTTTATTTTTAGTTTCTCACTTTCTTTCAACACACTTTAGATTAAAATCCTCCTCCGCTTTTGTTTTTGCAGACTCACATTTCCTCTGTGTCTGCGGGAGGCTGTTTTGTCTTTGCAGGGACCGCGAGGGCCGGAAAGCGCCGGTTTTGAACCCCAGGCTGACACAACACCCTTCCAGCGACCCGTCAGACAGCCGACTCCTCCCTGCCTGCCGTGACTGTGCTTTTCCCACCAGCGAGACAATCACGGTGACACATTCAAGTTTTACGGCTTGCGGTCGATTCAGAAGTCACACCAAGCGGCTTATTAAAAGACTCAACTTTCAGTGAAGTGATAATAATAAGCCATTACAGTAGGAGAGGCATTGAGGAGGGGCTTCATCATCCCATAATATTAAATGTACGAAATCCTGACAACGAGCTGACCGAACACGGCTACAAATTGACATTGAACGTGTGTATGCACCCTCACAAGTTTACACACACACACACACCTGGCTGTCCCTGGGCAAGCAACGCTCCCTCAAAGTAGGTGACTTCGCCGCACACTGAGTCACTGCCCGGGCATGTCGGCACATCCTCAAAGCAAAACACACATCTGGCGCCCCGGCTGCCGTGGCGACGGGGAACGAAGCCCGTCCGACAAAACAAGGAGGAGACGCCTCTCCACTAAAACACACACATACGTGCGGTTTCCCTTTCATTGAGGACAGAGGGGCCAAGTGGCCCCCGTCTGACTCCGGCGTGTGTCCTTGGGCGGAGGTTACCCGCCAGACGGAGCATCAAGTGATTCACAGAGAAAGAGACGCCCGTGATTATAGTGGTGTTGAAGTGTGAGCCCCGGTGGGTGGTCCGCCAACACATACACACACACACAAAGTGGTTTCAGACCCATAAAGGCACCTATAATTTTGCAAAATGACAGAGTGTGTGTGTGTGTGTCGGGGGGGGGGGGGTGCTTCCGGAATGAAACAGGAGCAGACAGATTTCCAGATAGTCAAGTGGGCACTCGGAGTGTGTGTTACAACACAGACACACACCACTGTTGCTGTGCTGTTCGTGTAACCAAAATTCACACTCGGGGTCAGGGGTCACCTTGATCCCGCCCCCTCAGACCGACTCAAGCCGGCTTGGCGATACGCAGCCCCGACGGACGATGGCCGAGTCTTGTGACCCCGGGCCATCTGTCAAAGTGACAACGGAGCGGCACATTTGAGAGAGATAAGAGAGCGGCCGCACCTCAGGGCGGTGACATCACCGTTCATCGGGTTCAAATCATGACCATTAAACTGGGGTTTATGACCTCCGAGGAGAGATTAAGATTAAGCCGCCAGAGATGAAAGAAGGCTGATTTAATCGTCACCAATAAAAAGCCTTTGCCATCCAAGCGGTGAGAAAAAAACATGGCCGATAGACGCATTGAAAATAAAATGATATCCATGTGACTGGAAAAGCTCGTCGGCTGTCTAATCGGTCGTGTCCTCTCACTCACGTCCCGTTGTCTTAAAATGAAGAGGAGTACTTTCTTTCAGGATCTCCAAAAAAAAAAAATACCCATGTATTCTTTAAGATCACATATTTATAACAGCAGGTCGTACTATGCACTCAAAGGATAGGCGGTAGAAGGGGGGCTCTAGTTGCGGGGGGGGTGGGGGGGTCTTCGGATGAGGCATGTCAGGGATACACATCTCAGAAACAAAAGCTCTTTTTAGCTAAATGTCACTCACATCGG